>JAJMFN010000036.1:0-27191 GCA_030574735.1 Hansenula sydowiorum
CAGTGGATTGGACGAGGCGGATAAGAAGGATGTGACTGTTGATGGTGATGAACAATTAGGCGCCGGTGATCTAAAAAGTGACACATATATGTACTCCGATGAAAAAGATGTAATTGATGTTTCCACTGGATTACAATACTCTGGAAGCTATGGCCTACCACAACTACTTGATTTCGCATCAAACTTGGTCAATAAGACCAATGTGCCAGCCTATGATGACTGGGATGTTATCATCTCTAATGGATCCGGTGATGCTCTTCATAAAGTTTGTGAATTGTTTTTAAACAATGGTGGTACTGTTTTAGTTGAGGAATTCACATTTACACCATTGAAATCTATTGCAGAAAATTATGGTGCTACCGTGATTCCTTTAAAATTCAACATTAGACCTCAAAATGGTGAAGAGCTGGGGATTGATCCTGAATATATGGATAATTTGTTGTCCAATTGGTCAAAGTCAGAATATAGACATTTACCAAAGCCTCATGCACTCTATACAGTGCCAACGGGGCATAATCCAACAGGACTAACCCAATCACTAGCATTGAAGAAAAAAGTTTATGCCATTGCTGAAAAGCACAACTTTGTTATCATCGAGGATGATCCTTATGGTTATATCACATTACCAAAGTATGGAACCGAAAACATTTACACTAAAGAGTTGGATAACGAAACCTATATTAAGAAGTGCTTGAAGCCATCATATCTAACTATTGACACTTCAGGCAGAGTCCTTCGATTGGAGACTTTCTCCAAATTGTTTGCACCAGGTTTGAGATTGGGATTCATTGTGGCTAATAAGTATTTTATCGAGAGATTAGCCATTGACACAGGGACTTCAACAAGATTCCCATCTGGAGTTTCACAGTTGATGTTCAATAACATAATCCAAAAATGGGGTGGAGTTGATGGTTGGTTGAATTGGTCCAAGTGTGTCGCAAAGCACTACACTATCAGACGTGATCTAATGCTTAAGACTTTTTATGAATCCAAATCGTATTCCCTGGGACAATTCAATATAGTGGAGCCGGATGCTGGTATGTTTATAATTGCGTTCATAAATATCGAGTCAAGATTCCCAGATCCTAAAACATGGAACAAGGTATTATTGGAATTACGTTACAAGACAATAACTAATGGAATAGATGTTGTTTTTGGTAATACAATGGTTGCTGACATCAACTTCGAAACTACTACTTCCAACTCCAACTTTTTGAGAATAACAATCGCTGCTGCGCAAAACAATGATCAATTGGTTGAAGCTGCAAGGAGATTAACCACCTCTATTGAACAGTTCTTTGAGGAATTGAATGCAGGAAAATATGATCACCTAAAGATAAGTTGAGACATGCTCTTGGGTACTCTGGATTCAGTCTAGCGATCAATATAAATCGCTCGTCTAACAGTCTGTGTAGTTTCAGTCCCAATTAAATCGAGGTGTATTCAAATGATCGTTCTGATAGCTTATCACACTGACCCGGGAATATCACCCAAATAGGCAGTCTCATCACGCTATACTTTGGGGTAAGGGTCTGATTCGACTCGATGTCTGATGGCTGAATCATCAACTGAATCAAATATTTGACTTATTATCAGCACCGTAGATACCATTCAGTCTTTCCTTGAACTTCTTTTAGTCTGGAGAACTGTGTAAGAGCTCGAAAGTCTGCTTTGTGGTTGTACTGTGGTGGCTCACCTATCACTAACTTGTTAGGATTAATCATTATCTCCGAGAGCCGTTCCATTACCAAAGTCGAATTCCGAACGGCCTGAGTCTTGAGTATAAAAAAGGTGATGAATCTCTTCAAACCTTTCATCTACAAAGTCTTACTCTTACTCACTAGTTGATCATTGGGGAGCATCAGCATACATATAATGACATTCGAGAACAAGTTTGAAACACTGATCAGTGAAAGAGCCAGAGCCAGGAAACCAGAAGCAGGGTTCTATGCTTTTGACCTCCCTGCTGATGTTGTTAAGCATCCAAATCCAATCCCCTTAGGTGGTGGTTGTCCTAACGAAGGGTTTTTTCCAGTTGAGTCTATTCATCTAAACTTGATTGATGAACCTTTCCAACACTTGCAATATAAGGACAAATCGAAAAACACAAACTTGTCCGATATCAATGTCAAAGACCAAATTCACAAGATCAACGATTCAAACACCAATCATACCTATCGTTATTCTGATAAAGAAGATGAAATAGATATTGCAACTGGTTTGCAATACTCTTGGGGGTCAGGGTTCCCACAATTGAGGAAGTTTTCCTCTGATTTGGTCAAAAGAACAAATCAACCAGCTTATGACGATTGGGATGCCATAATCACTAATGGTTCTGGTGATTCTCTACACAAAGTTGCTGATTTACTTGTTGAAAATGGAGGTACAATTTTGGTTGAAGAGTTCACATTCACACCGTTCAACTCTACTGCCAAAAACTATGGTGGTATATCTATCCCAGTCAAATTAAACATCAGACCAAAAGATGGTGCCGAAGCTGGTATTGATCCAGAGTATTTGGATAATCTATTGACTAATTGGTCTGAATCTGAGTACAAACATTTACCAAGACCAAAAGCTTTATACACTATCCCAACGGGTCAGAATCCAACTGGCCTATCCCAGTCTTTATCCTTAAGAAAGAAAATTTATGCGATTGCCGAGAAACATAATTTCATCATTATTGAAGATGATCCATATGGTTACATCTCATTACCAAAATATGGTACAGAAAATGTTTATGCAAAAGGTTTAGATAACGAAACATATATCAAAGATCATTTAAAACCATCATATTTAACTATCGATACATCTGGTAGAGTTATCAGATTGGAAACTTACTCTAAATTATTTGCCCCGGGATTACGACTAGGTTTCATTGTTTCAAACAAATATTTCACTGAAAAATTGTCTTTATACACCATGCTTTCCACAAGATCCCCATCTGGTGTTTCTCAACTAGTCTTTAACAATATCGTTCAAAATTGGGGTGGTGTTGATGGTTGGTTGAACTGGGCCAAAAAAATCGCCAAACATTACACTATAAGACGTGATGTTCTTTTGAAGACATTGTATGATTCCAAATCATACTCGAAAAAGCAATTCGATGTCGTTGAGCCAGATGCAGGTATGTTTGTCATTTTATTTGTCAATTTGGAAGAAAGGTTCCCAGATCCAAAAGATTGGGAAAAGGTATTGGTTCAATTGCGTTATAAATTTGTCACTGCAGGTGTTGATGTTGTTTTCGGTAACAAGATGACCACTGACTTGAACTTCAAATACACCACACCAAACTCGAACTTTTTAAGAGTAACCATCGCTGCTGTTCATGATAATGACCTTTTGGTTGAGGCTGGTAAGAGATTGACTACTGCTCTAGAGCAATTCTTTGAAGAATTAGAAGCTGGTAAGTATGATGATTTGAAATAGCATCTTCCATGTCCGAGATAAGGATCTTTAGCTTTGTTTTTCATGTAGTTGATAGGAATGAATGAAGGGTTGGAAATTCGATAATGTAGAGATTGATCGATATGAGCTACAAAGTATTTTTAGAGTTTTTGCGTTCATGATAATCCTTATAAAAGGTATTTTTTTTTGATTAGCACAACTGAAGAGTCTAGTTTGTAATGAGTGGTCTATATTTTTGATAGACTGAATCAATAGCAGCGTTGATTTCATCCCTACGCTCTTGAGAGACCCAAGAACCATTGACACCATTCTTGGCGACTCTGACCCAAGTTTCCAAGCTCCAGCCGAATCTTGTGTGAACGGCGACATAGTTATCTAGGATATAACCACCAAAATAAGCAGGATCATCAGAGTTTAAACTGAATGGGACATTGGCATCTAAGAATTTGTTCAATGGAATTTCACTAACATCTTTAACGACGTTTAATTTGACGTTAGATAATGGACAAACAGTCAACAAGGTCTGAGTGTCGGCCAATCTTTTCATCAAAGCATCATCATGAACAGAGTTAACACCATGATCGATACGTGTGACTTTCAATAAGTCCAAAGAGTTGGTAACGAAATCTGGGCCACCTTCTTCACCGGCATGTGCGGTCAATTGAATTTTTTCATTGATTTCTTTAACTTTAGCGTAACAATCAACAAATAATTCAGGTGGGAATGGTTTTTCAGCACTATCCAAACCCAAAGCAGTGATGGTACCATCTTGAATGAATTTGGTAGCTTGATCGATAGTTTTCAAACCTTCAGCAGAAGGTAAATGTCTCAATAAACACATGATTAAGTTTGTTGACATACCATATTCTTTTTGAGCCTTATCACAAGCTCTTTGAAACCCATTGATAACGGTTTCAATGGCGATCCCACGGTCAGTATGTGATTGTGGATCGAAAAATGTCTCACTGTGCCATGTACCGTCTTGATGAGCTTTTGTGAAATAAGCCCAAGCTAAGTCAAAGAAATCTTCTTCCTTGATCAAGACATTACAACCAATGTAGTAGTAATTTAAGAAATCTTGTAAATCTTTAAATTGTTTGTAACGCTCATTCAATTCTTCAACAGTAGATGGGAAGTTTGATGGTAGTTCAATTCCATTTCTCTTGGCTAATGGGAATAACAAATTTGGTTCTAAAGTACCTTCCAAATGCAAATGATGTTCACATTTTGGTAATTCTTGCAAAAAAGATTGCATATGGTGATTACACTCGTATTTAGCCATCTTGAATCTTATATAGATATGAATATAAAAGGATCTATTGGTGTTTTGACAGGATGAAAAATAAGCTTTATAACTTCAGTTCCAAAAAAGTGTGCACAAAAAAGGTACTTGACAAGATTGATATATGTGAAGTTTTTTAGATCGTTGTGTCAAAATTTCTTTTTTTTTTTTGGCAAAACGGTTTTTTTGCGAGCGGATTTTGAGATTCTGCCGTCGGAGTTCTGCTCAACTGTTTAAGTAGAATTGATAACGTTTGGTGGAATGTTTCTATAGTGGTGAGCCATAGGATATGTTTGTCTGATAATGATAAGTAGCCTGGTGTACTTTGTAGCCGGGCAGTTGGAAGCTCAAAGTTCATTAAGGATGATAAATAAAAAAATTTCGACTCTAGATGCTTATACATTTAGTGTATCATGAGGTTCTGGACTCACAAACTGATCGTGCTACACGTGTATCAGCCAGCTTACCATTCGTTAAGCTAGTCATCTTAAATCTTCGATATGATGGCTAGAATGATGAGCTTTATAATGTATTCATTAACGATTGATATATCACGAGTTTCAGACTCAAATTTCAAGCAACAAAAGGGAGCCAAATTTCAAAAAAAAAGCTCGAAATTCCTGGATAAGCAGATAAGTATTGACGTCGCGTATACAAATGTGACAAGGTGGTTAATATGGTTTAAATGAGACTATAAATCTTTCATTATGATGAAATCTGCTTAATGTGTCACAGACCGAATATTGATCTTTGGGCGAGAATTCTGCTGAAGCTAAAGAATTGATGTCGAACAAATGTTAAATCTATTTATGATGTAGAGATACACAACGAGTCTAACATCAGTGAAAATGGAACTAGTGAGTAATTGATCAGACAGAACATGAATCATCAAGACTAACTTTTCAAAAGCTACCGGAAGGTCAAAAGAATCAAGTTGAAGTGACGTTTGAAGATCAAAAAAAGATCAATGAGTTCTCCAAATTAATTTCTAAAAAAGATACATATACCGCTGAACTAAATAAACAAAAGCAAGAGAAGGAATATTTGGATGATGTATCGATGGAAATCGAACTGATTGATGAAGATGAATTGGTGAATTATAAAATATCAAATGCCTTCATCAAACTAAAACAAGCTGATGCTGTGGAAAAATTGGAAAAAGATAGTGAACTATTAGATGAACAAATTGGTAATCTGGAGACTAAACTGGAAGATATAGACGACAAGCTCTCTGATCTAAAGACACAGCTATATACCAAGTTTGGGGATAATATCAATTTAGAACGTTAAAATCCACCATGAAATAATTGTTTAGGTCTTTTTATGGATGGCATCTCTAATTACGAAAAAGCTACAGTAGAATTTTTTTGTCATATATAATATCATAGACCATTCAATATAAAACCCATATAGTATAAAAATACTCCCCTCCGTATAGACCCTTGATAACCCCAATATAGTCCATCGCTTATTATAGCGAATACTCCTTTACTCTAAAAAAAAAAATCAATTAGAACCAGCATCATTGACCCAAACTTGAGAGTCTTTCTCAATGTAGAATGGGTATTTCGAGTCACTTAGTTTTGAAATGGATTCCACTAATCCATTATCAGGGATATTGAATGAAAACCCAGTCAAGACTGTACTAAATTCGTGCGTTATTTCACCTCCTAAAGCTTGAATCTTTTCTCTAACCACATCGACATAGCTATCACTGTGTTAGTATTGACATGAAAGTCAGGTAAAAAGCAATGATGGCACTTACCTGTTTGGTGTAAGTTGACCTTGTTCAAAAGCAAGGATATATGAGTCTTTTTTTAGTTAGTCACTAGACATGAAAATGACAAGTTAAAGAGTGATACATACTGGCAAGGGCAAAAGCGACCATTGAGAAGACAAAGATTATTGATTTGAATTGCATTGTTCGATAGTTCTTTGCTAATATACGTTCTGATAAAGAGTGTTTTTGTGGGATAAAAAGGCCCAAGTTGCCGTCAAAATGAGAGGAAAATCTGGAGATTTATAAGAATTGTCACGTGACTGGGTGGAGTTTCTTTAACCTCTTGGACATGAACAAAGATATAAATTTAATAATGTATACTATTGAGAGAAATGTACCTTTATTGAATCAATATATGTTATAGTTATACAGTAGTCGTATCAATTATCCGGGTTTAGGATGAATTGACAGAAATATCTCACAGCGTTATAAATTTCTTTACCAACTGGCAATATGAAATTCGAAGGAAGTAAAAACCCATGAGACCCTGTATCTCTAAGTTTTAATTGGAAAGCCCAACGGGCTCTATTATGATACATATAGTCTAATGAAGAGCCAGCTCCTAATCCAGGTAATAAATCCACACCACGATCTTTACAAGCTGGGAATACTTCGTAATGTTTCCCACTTTTCAATCTAATTGTTTTCGATAATCCATAGGCTAATTCTAATAAGTTTTCAACATCTCTTGGTAATTCATCGCAAGAATAGGCATAGGGATAAAGAATCTTTTGCGTGTAGGAATGGAAATCTAAGAATCCATAGATTTCATGACCATTCTTGGTGACATTGATATAATTATCCAAATTAGCAGCTTCCATAGCTTCAAATTCAACTTCTCCACTATACGATTCACCACATGGGAAATCTTCCGAGCGGGCCCAATGATATCCAAAAGAATGATCGATATCAATACCAAAACATTTTGGAATATAGGTTTCTTGACGATTTTTCCTCCATAAACGATCACTATTCCAAGTATATTCATAACCATCAGGATTGAAAACAGGGATGATTAGGAAATCTAGATGGTTTAAAAAATCCGTCTCCTTTTTAGTAGAGCCATATTTACTCAATAGTTGATATATTGTGAACAGCACAGTGGAGACACTTATCCATTCTCTGGCATGGACACCTGCCGTCATGACAATAGTCTTCTTTTTTGGATTCAATCCTGTATTAGAGCTTAAATGAACAGCTTTCAAATCACGACCTTCAAAACTTTGTCCGAGCCATTCTATCTCCACCAAGTCTGGATATGTCTCCTTGAGAATATCTAGCCATGCATAAATTGTGGACAATGGTCTATATTCTTTGAAGAAAATATCACTTTGCACATGGAAGTCTTCATTTGATGTAATGGCGAAATCATGAGCTTCTGAACTCGGATAAGTTTCATAGATTGCCTGAGCCAAATCTTCAATGATAATCTCATAACTTATCTTTTGACTATCCAATAGTCCAATCTCATTTCTTGGGATCTTCAAGTCGATATAATTGTTATTTTGTTCCCACTGACTATATTTTTTCCTTAGTCTTTCAATTTCATCTTTAGTATCCTCTTCGTAAAAAAACCTCACTATCTGATGGTTTTCATATTGCCTTAGTTCTATAGGCCATTGTGAAGCATCTAGCTCTGTATAGTGTATCGTTCCTTTTGATTCTTGGAAAATTGCAGATTTGAAATCATCCAAAACTTCTTTATAACCTTTATCAAAGATCTTTACATCCTGCAGCATGGGCATTTGAAAAGCAGCTGACCACGATGAAGATGCCAGTAGTAGTAATGAGGCGCATATCACTCTCATGGCAAAACCTTTGGATTCCACCGTCCACTCTTCCAAACCTAACTCTTGATTTGGTGATAGAGCGTTGGAACACTCGAGGAGGGTCTTTGATAACCACCACTGGTTTTTTTCTGATTATTGTTCGCTTCCAAAAACTCGGTTGTGGTCACATGTCAGAGGAATTTTACTGCTTTGGGATTGATAAAGATCATGAAATAGTAAAGTGACTGAAAGATTTGTATTAATTTAGTTGCTCAAGAAGCTGAAGTTGAGCAGTCTGTATTCTATAAGTGAAATCATGGATGAAAATGGCTTTATGGCATTTACTTTAGAGTCAATTGCAAGCTGCGAAAGGCAAAAACGTGTGTAGCGAAGCGTGAAATGACTGCTGATTGCTATATCTTGAGCTGGATCATTATGGGTTGGTTAATGTACCAATCGAATTGAGTATATCTCTTATAAGACTAACTAATGACAAGAAACGCTGGAAGATGTAGTTTGCCACTAGCACTTGTCGAATCTGAGGTATCCATCTTTTCCAGTACAATTCTGGTCCCATACTCTACAGTGTAAGAAGTGGAAGCGTATATGCTCAAAATTCGATTATATTTACTAATTAAGCTTTGTTTCAATGAAGTTCATAGTTTCTGCTTGAAATAAGAAGCTGTAGAGACTTGAATTCATTTGAGCAAGTATTTCACTAGCTGTCAAGATTCAAGTGATGATCCGATCTTGGAAGAAAGGGAACAGACTCCTTCTACTCTTCAAAGTTGACTCTGAGCAGGCCGATAGGACGTCCATACTCTAGGTTCACTACAATTCCACAATCATAGCTTATCATTTGATAGAGCCCAGTTTAAGACCGATGATGGATAAACAATAGACAGGATTTATGGAGAAATTTCGAGAAGGATTTTAAGAGACGACTCAACCTTGAAGCGGTGATGAAGCTACAGTCCAAGCAAGTACAAACCGAGTTGTACCTACCCACAACACAGCACAGTGCAATGTGTGATCTTCGCCAACACTGGTCATACAAGTCAACTGAGATCTTGTTCTATTTGTCGTCCTCGGGTACACTTTTCCTTCGGCTTAAAGCAGTTTTCGTTAGCGCGAGACGGAAAACATTTGACATGACATTTGATTTTTTTGGTGGGGCGGCGGCTAAAGTATATAAGGAGATTGGTCTGCTACTTGTATCTGGATCTCGTGGTAAGATGTTTCTATCATCAACGACAGTATAAGAGATAAAGGAGAATGACAGACGAAACAGACTCGCTCTTGGTGGATAACGTCAAGTCCATCATCGCTGGTGGTGTCGGTGGTGTTGCTGCTGTCCTAACTGGCCATCCCTTCGATTTGGTCAAGGTCCGTCTACAAAGTGGCCAGTATCCATCCATGATGACCGCGGTGAGATCAATCATATCCACTTCAGGTCCCACGGGGTTCTACAGAGGTGTTGTTCCTCCCTTGGTTGGTGTCACACCAATGTTTGCAGTTAGTTTCTGGGGTTATGATATGGGTAAAAATATAGTGTCATCTTTCAGCAATGGTACTCCAGCTTCAGAATTCTCAAACTATCAATTAAGTACTGCTGGTTTCATCAGTGCTATTCCAACTACTCTTGTTGCTGCTCCAATGGAAAGAACAAAGATTGTCCTACAAACTCAAGACGCTAACGCACCAAAATCAATGATTTCAGCCGTTCAAAGGATCTTAGCCACTGGTGGTGTAAGATCTTTGTTCAAAGGTTCATTGGCAACTTTAGCAAGAGATGGTCCTGGTTCTGCATTATATTTTGCAACTTACGAGATTGCAAAGAAAGAATTGACCAAATTGAGTGGATCTCAAAATGGTGAATTGAGTTTAGGTGCTGTTTCCACAGCTGGTGGGTTAGCCGGTGTCAGTATGTGGTTAGTCGTTTTCCCAATAGATACAATCAAAACAAGACTCACAAGCAACGTCAATGAATCAATAACGGCCAAAGAGGCAATTACGTCTATCTATAAGAAAGCAGGTGTTAAAGGTTTCTTCCCAGGTTTAGGTCCAGCTTTATTAAGAAGTTTCCCAGCTAATGCTGCCACTTTTGTTGGTGTTGAATTAACTCATCAAGCATTCAAGAAATATAGTTCGAAGAAAACAGAGCCTTTTTGAAGAAAAAAGTTTCATAAATGTTTAGAGTCCAAGTAAATGTGATATGAAACTGATTAAATAACTAATAAGTAGTGAATTATATGGCAACAATAAAATAATAGTTTATCAGTTAAAAGCATTGATTATATAATCTCACAGTCACATGATCTGATACTGACACGAATAATTTAGTGCAGTACTGCCCAATCCGACTTCTGAGATTTTTGGAAGTCGTCAATTGATAGAAATTTGGTGTATACTGATTGGTTTGGCAAAGTCTGATTATTTACAGAGGATAAGATCCATACGATATGTCATTTACAGCTATATCCAGAGTATGTTTACTCTTATGTTTCCATGTGGTGTCATTTCATACTAATTTCCCTTGTGAAACAGATAGGACTTCCTACCGTGTTTGGTATTTCCCTAATGACTATTCCAACAGCGTTAAACGATTCTAAAAAACCTTCAAGATCTTTTTATGAGAATGAAGACGATACAAATCTTTCTCCAATACTAGAAACCAGAAGAGCCGAAGTGGAAAGAGTATCTACTAGACCTTCAATCCCTGCCAAGGAATCAAACGATAGTACAGAATTGAAATCTACATTCATAGATGGTTACAAGATTAATACTTCGAATTTCTTGGAAACTCATTTCAACAGTTTGAGAAAAAGTGTTATTTCTCAATTGAACATTGCTGATGCTGAAATAAACAATGTCACTTCAGCTTTCAAAAATGAAGTCAACTCTTTATGCTCGGATTTATATTCCGTTTATGATCCAAAGGATCAATTTTTACCAAGCTTTATCTATGCCCTAACAACAACATTGACTGGTTCAATCTTGGTCAACAGAAGATCACTACCAGTTAGATTCTTGTCACCATTATTGTTCGCCACTTTAGGCTTCAGATTATTCCTTCCAGGTACTTTTAATAATACTGTTGAAGTGGTCAAGAACTGGGAAGCTAAATCTCATCCAGAAGTTTTGGAACAACAAAGAAATTTGAAGAAATTTTTAGTCAATAGTGAAAAATCCATTGAAGCCAGCGCTGCAGGTGCTAATCAATCTTTAATTTCTACAATCCATGATCTTAGAACAAGTCTAGTGAAATAGATCTATCTTTGGAAATGGAAAACGTTAATTAACATTGGGTTTAAATTATAAGCGAATGGAATATAAACACATGCATGAAGTCGTTAGATATATAAAAGCAAAACATGAAACTAACATATAAGATAATAAAATATTCTCTCTATCTGATTTTGATTCTTTTTTTATGTTGTAGTTGGAATTGTTTGGGTAGTGTAATCTGATTTGTATGAAGCGCAGTGCCAATGAGTTGTCTATCTATAAGTTGCACCAGCCGTGTTATAGCTATTGTTGTAATACTTTTCGGCGCTTCCTCCTGTATTACCGTGATAGTTGTATTTATCTTCATCTGACACAACACCTGGTCCGTAAGCGAACTGCTGTTGTTGTTGTACAGGAGCATAACCACCCTGGTTCCAATTGGCATTGTTATAAACTGGTGCAGGTTTTGGTGGATACATGTTTGGATTGTCATAAGCTGTTTGTTCTTTCAATGGGACGGTTTCGATGTTTCTGTTACGATGCGAGGAACCTGATCCACAACATCTGAAACAACAACAACAAGCTGCCCATATACCTTCAACACCACAACAGAAACAACGTAATAAAAATCCAATGATACCAAACAGTACGATGGCAGCAACGCATATACCGACAATGGCAACGATTTTACACGTTTTATTATCCATACAAGTATCCCAACTCTTGAAAGAATCAGCTGTGGAAACGACGCTTGATGTGAAAGATCTTGGATGTAGTAGTTTTGAAGGGCATAGCTCCAATTTTGAAGTTCCTGTAGGTAAAAGCATAATGTTCTAGTGAATTGGTTTTGATCTGAATGAATGTGTGTCTTTTACAACTCTTTTGTGACTCTTGATAAAGAAGTTGTCTGCTACTTATATATCTTGAACCGATCTGATTTTTCCAGGAACGTCATGTCTTTGTGTTTAACGCGCCTCATACTAAAAAAATCGGTTTTTTTTTTCATACAGCCCGAGAAATGTTTAAGAATTGATCAACTGCGCCGTTTTAAGTCAGAATTCGTGAAGCTATTTTAAAACTTATTTTACGCTGGAGATTTGCTTGAAAGCAGGCACTGATGACGAAGATAAACAAATGGCTTGGTCTACCGGATCAGGTATCGTGACTCGTGCAAACAAGAGGCTTATTGGCCTGGTGTGTATCCCAGGATTTGGTGCTTTGTAGACAATAAAAGATCCTGCGAGGGGGCTTATACCCTGGCGGAAATGGCAGATCTGTTGATTTAGGCTGAGGGCTGGCTCTAAATTTAGAAATAGGTCTCAAGCTTGGTAAGGGTCTTCCAACACAGCTACAATGCTTTTATTAATTAATTACATACGTTTAATTAAACCATATTATACAAATACATTATTAAATAAACCACTTCGTAAAAGAAAGCACCTGAAAAGCACTAAAAATTTTTTGAATGTTGGTCTGGTCATTCATCTATTCATGAAGTCAAACATACTACCCAAGTTAACATAACGACGACCACAATCACTCAAGTATTTCTGTGAAATACCTTTGAAGACTCCAAAGTTATCACGGTTTTGCTCGGCTAAAGCGTCTATTTGGCCCTTGATCAGTTTTGTAGGCTGTGATTTATCTTCACTATCATATAACGGTCTTAAAGTACCATTTTTATTCTTATCGGCATCAAACAATGAATCGAAATATAACAACTGGTTGTAAAGATCTTTATCATTATACTGATATCTCATCACACCTTTACAGCCTTGAGATAAACATCTTTTACCATAAACTGAAATTTGCTTTGTAGTCATACCACAGGTTGAATCATCACACACAACAATACCTTGATAATACTTGGAAATATGTGATCTTATTCTTTGTTCCAATTGACTTGAAACTGATAGTGTTGATAACTGGTTGGAACATTTTTTACATCGAACACCATTAAATGTCATTTGATAATCATTAGATGCAACAACACCACCAAATTTAAAATGATTCCCACATTTACAACTCAAATATAAATGTTTTACATTCTTGAATCTTTCAGAGTCTGAAATGGTGGATTCCAAAGGTTGCAAAATACCGGCTAATGCACCGTTGCTGTTACGTGTCAATTGTTTCGATCTATGTTCAAGACCTAATGATTTGGCCAATCTAACGATATCAACCCCTTCAATTCTTTCTAATAATCTTTCCACCGGGGCGAAAATCTGTTTCTCCAAATAATAATTGGCATCCGGTTTCAAAATTGAAGTTTTAGGTAATAGTTCAGTTAAAGCCCTAGCTCTGTCTGCTGGATTAGCCTCTTCCCCCTCTGTAATGACAAATGTAATAACACTACCGGCTTTGATAACTTTACCATCCGCTCTTAGTCTCAGCCCAACTTGCACTGCTGGCATTGTTTTACCACTTGGATATGCTGAAGGATCTTTTGATAATTTTGTATTGATTTTGAAATTTTCAGGTCTAATTTTATGATTTTTAATTCTGGAAGTCATACCTTCTAAATATTCATAGATTTCGTTTAGAGCCAACTCAGGATCTAAATCTGACAAGATTTTTTGTAAAACGTAAATAGAAATATCTTTGGATAACGGACAATATTCACGACGTTTCATATCAAGACCTTTAACTTCTAAGGTGGCTAGTTCATTACCCATCTTATCAAATGAAACATTCATAGCGGCATATTTCTTCTTAGCATGTAATAATAATCTTTTGAAAACGTTATCAATATCAATTTCCAACAATCTATATCTTTCATTGACTTTGAGTTTGAAATCTTCTCCAATCCTTGTGGCATCTTTGATATTATCACAGTTTGTATCAATCATAACAGAATCGGTATCACCATAAACAACTCTTAGACCTAAACTTTCAGCTAATTGTCTAGTATCCATCAAGATTTCTCTACCTTTATTGGTCACAAGCATGGCTAATGGTTTAGCATAAAATCTGGAATTAACATAACCAAGACAACCATACATAGAATTGGCGGTTAATTTTAAAGCTTGTTGCTTGATATCATATTGAGCTTTTTCAATTGCTGAAGCAGTTGGATCTTTCATCAATTTTTTAACTTCACGACGACGATTAACCAAAGTGGATAATAATCTTGGAAGAACACCTTGTTGAATTGAGGTGGATGGAACATCTGGTAAAGTTTCAATATTATTCAAATCTCTATCCACAGTGGTGAAGCAAATGTTGAATTCTTGGATAATGGATGGATATAAAGAGTTGAAATCCATAACTAAGACATAATTCTTGTGTAGACCCTTTTCTGGTTCAAAGACCAACCCACCTTGATATTTAGATTTTTTATTATTTGATCCAGCAGAAGTTTCATCACCATCCTCACTTGTTTGTTGTTGATGTGCTAGCCTTTGTTGACGAGTTTCTTTATCAGGAACAATATAGTTATTTCTATTAAATTCATGTAACAAGATAAATTCATTACGACCAGCTCTTGTACCACCCAATGTATGTGACCAAGCATTACCAGCCAAATTTGTCAGTTGTTTGGATAATGATAGAATCTGCATTCTGAATGCAATTTCAGCAGTGATTAATGAATTGACACAATTTTCTTTCAAAACCAAAAATAACGAATTAGCATTTTCAGTATATTGAGGATTTGCCCAATTGATTTCCAATGGTATATGTTTTTTCTTACAAACAACATCATACATTTCCGGTAAATCCCAAGATTGACATTTGGTAGTTAATGATTGACCCATTTCATTGGAAATATCACACAACAATCTACCTGAAAAGATTTCCTTGATTAAGAAACTAGTGTTGGCATTGTTTTTACCGAATCTATCTGGCCATTGTTTTCTTTGACGACGACCAAATGTACTGAAAGTTGGAACTTTTAAATCATGCATACGATGTAGCAAGATATCCAATGAAATATTTTCCAATCTATGACCAATAAAGACATCAGGATCAGCAAGTTTCACCAAAGCAGCAAGACAGTTCAATAGTGGCTTCTCATTGTTGAATACTCTTAGTGGTAGCCTGTTCTTGTCTGCAATAGCTTTCAGACCAGGTGGTAATGAAGCGCCAATAGGTCTTGTCAAAGTAACTAAATCATCCGGTTTTAAGTTCTCATCAACCGGGGCATCTTGTGGTAGGTTTCTATAGGTAGCCAAAGTTACTGCAATGACTTCTTGTCTGTTTTCCTTTTGATTCATCATGGTTTGAACAGAGATTGAACAGGATGTTAATGGTGGTGGGGCAATGTTGAATTCTTGAGTAGATTTTTCAATTGGTGTAATGGAATTTGGATTATCAATAGAAACTTCAAGTTTACAATGAGATGTGTTTTTGACTTCTTCAAAATTGGCATTGTGGATCTCTAACCAGCATGGACCCATGATATTTCTTTGTAGAACAAACGTTTCGAAAATATTTGAGCTGGTACCGAAAACACGAGAGAAAGTCTCACCTTCAAGGTCGCCTGGTAACGTTCTTCTAGCATTTTTTGGAGGTTGGAAAGGCAACAACACTTTCAAATATTCAGTTTCTTTTGGAATACCTGGCATTTCAAAAGCATATTTCCTAGTTTCTGGCTTAGCTTTTAGTGATGATAATCCATAGCCATCCATGATTAGTGGTTGAACTTCTTGGTGAACGTCCATAGTTGTAACGGCTTCATCTGTTATCTCGTTGTCAATCTTTTTAAACTGTCTTGGAAGAAAATACAATTCTCTATTGAACCCTTTGATCTGAACCATGGCTGAAATCAATTGTTTATCAGTTGTAAGAACTTTACCAAACAAAATCAGAGTATTGTCAACTTCTGTATAGTCGAGCCAGTACATCTTGAATGAATCAGAAGAATTATTTGAGACCAACGTTTTGTCGATTTTATCACTTGTTAATGTATGAGACCCTATTGGAGATGACGTGTACGAGTGATCTTCTTTTGGAGATGATTCAGGCTTGGATACAGCTTTTGCTGAGGCATTCATATTGACAGAGCGGCTGACATTAGTTGTCGAAGTTCTTGGTCTTTTAACAACAACAATTTCATCCTCTGAGTCTTCTTCATTGTCTTCAACTTTTGCAGGGGCTGGTTTCGGTTCTGGAGCTTTCTTCTCTATCACTGGAAGCTCGAAGTCTGGCGAGCCGGCCTTTGTAGGCTTGGTTCTTGTTGGTGAATCATCTATGTGGTTATCAAAAGAAGTCTCGTTGATATCAAATGAAATATCATCATCAAGATCATATGAGCTTTTAGTTTGTTTCTTTACCTGTGGCGTTTTCTTTGCAGCTTTCGGTATTGAGAAGAAGTCACGACGATTATTGACACTTTCAGTAGAGTTGAACAAAGGAGCTTTAGTAGCAGGGGAGTTGAATAAATTCTTTGGCTTTTGAGCAGGACCCATGAAATCATCCAAGATATCATCAAACTTGGTATCCACCTTCTTCTTAGCAGCTGGTATAACAGAAGTACTTGGTTTGAAAAAATTGTTTATTGGGGCGGCCTTCTTGACTTTTGGTTGTTTTTTCTGTTTCTTAGATTTATGTTGGTCAATTTCATCTTCTTCACTTGAATAGTATTTATGTCTTCCTCTGTTATCCCATTCATCAGCACCAGTATCCACGTAGCCTTCACCGTTATCGTCAATGACAAAATCATCCTTTAGTAGCTCTTCACGTCTTCTGGCTCTATAATCATCTTCCTCGACCATCTCATAGATATTCTCTGGCTCTGCTTCGTTGTAGACATCTTTACTTGAACCAGCAGCTCTAGCAGCTCTCAAAGCTTTCAACTTATCAACACGAGCCATTTGATCTTGAAGGGCTGTAAATTGTTAGCGAGCGGTTGGATTGCAAATGATGGAAGATTAATGAATTGAGTTCACTACAGAAATAAGCATCCTGATCCATTTCTCTTACCTTAATTTTTCTAATGTATAAAACGCGTTTTTGGCGGCCCGCCAAATCTGGACGCTATACAAAAATTCTGGCGCGTCTCGCGTTAGTTCCGACCACCGAGGATTAGAGCTGATAACAGCAGAAGTAACTGGCTTGCAATTGGAAGAAGATGTTTATTGTCTTTTAGTGTTTTATAAGGCTCCATTCAAGTTGTTTGTAATATACATCTTTTTGGAGTGGCTTGAATACTTTCGAAATGGGATACGTCGATTATTACATATTCCGTTGAAGTGTGAGAGATGACTTGCTTCTTATCAAAAACATTAGCCAGGCTTGTGGTCAGTTTCTGGAAAATATTAATATTCATATTCCAGCATTGAACCCAGAGAACCACTATCATATCTAATTTCTTCTCAGTTTGTGATAGTACAAATCACATTTCTAATAGCTGTTCAACATTAGTGACATTTTACTATGGTCGCGAAGTATTGCTATGGACACGCACTATGTATAGGGAGAAGGTGAATGGTACAACTTTCTGTCACAAACAACCATTTATAGTGATATGCTTACGATACCACTACAGAGTTTTATCGCTAGAGTGTTGCATATTTGGTGCATTACAAGTGGGACACGACTGATAACTAAACTATAGCTCGCTAGGGTCTGATGTCTTTTCTAGATATTGATGTTGAGGCGCAAAGAGATCCTGTATTTCAGAATGCTGCTGATGAGAGTTCCAAAACATCACTGATAATCAGCAAGGCATCCAACTTGTTGAGTGATTTTGCCAGCGGTGTTAGTAATCTTGAGAGACTGGTCAATCTTTTAGGGACCAAAAGGGACAGTGTACAACTACGACAAACAATCGAGACTGCGAGACTAGTGGAATTGAATGAGTATAAGCAACAATTGGAACATTTAACAAACGATATTTCACATTTGGTTGCAAACAGTCAAGATACAAAGATAGAGGAAAACTTCAGCAAAGAAAAACTCCGCACTGAGTTTGAAAGTGTCAACAACAGTTTCAACGTTGTGAAAAGACAGTATAACGAACGTAAAAATTCCGTTATTCTCAATGATAAGATCTCCAATCAAGAAGCCGTAAATGAAAGCATCGCAGGCTCTTCCAGTGCCTCAGAAACTACGCCGTTAATACAAAGACAACAACAGCAGCAAAACCAATATAGTATAACGCAGCAGGATTTGGACTTACATTCTGTTTTAGCCGAAGAGCGTGCTGAAGAAATCAAGAAAATTCATGGTGGTGTTGAAGAAATCAACTCAATTTACAAACAATTGGGATATTTGGTACAGCAGCAAGGTAGTCAAGTTGACACGGTTGAAAACAACATGAGTGATTTGGCCAATCATACCCAAAATGCCAATCAAGAGTTGGTAAAAGCTGATAATTATCAAAAGCAGAAACGGAAATGGAGTTTGATCATTTTGATAATTTTGGTTGTTGTCGTTTTAATAGCCGTTCTGGCCATATTTGCATGATTTATGTACGTACTATATTCATATTGTGGAAATTCTTTATAATGACTAATATTCTTTCAAAGAAACAATTCAGTTGACTACTTGTATCGTTACTCATAAAAGTTTTTCGTGTAATATAAAAAAATCCTTATATAAAATTGCCCTTAAAACCCTCTTTATAAACCGTAAATTTTAACCCCTCATGGAGCTCCCAATACTTGAATCAATTAGTCAATTTAGTAGGCGCTTTCGCACTAGAAGGTGAAGTCGGTTCATCTTCTGGCGTTTCTTCACCAGAGCTAGTACTGCTCAAAGCCGTTGTGACTTCATCAGATGTTTGTGTGTACACTGGTGGGGATTCAGTTCTTCTTCTTCTTCTTCTAAACGACGCCTTTGGATTATAAACCCCTGATGTCTGACCATCTTTTGCAGCGAGCGTTTTTGTACTTTCCCATAAATCGTCTTCACTTTCATGCTCTGAGCTTTCATTTGCCCTCGTGTTATTTGATGGGGTGTGATAAAGATCATCATCATCTTCATAATCGTCCTCACCAGGAGCTAAAAAGGGATTTCTATGAGATGTCGGATGAGACGCTGAATACCCCATTTTCCTTCTATGTCTCTCGGCTATAGCAGCTTCGAATCCAAATTTTATATCATTGATAGCTTCTTTGATTTCCTCTCTATGTTCATAAGCTGCAATCCCTAATCCGACAGCAACACCGCCAACAACGTAGTAAAAAAACGGCACTTTGACCTCAAAATTAGTAAAGGTAATGTCTAATAGAAATCCATGAATACCCACAAGGCATGCTGACAACCACACTTTCTTCTGTTCTGTTGACTGAACAATCAAAAGCTATAGATCATAATTTGCCTCGCCACTTTTTGTAATGTACTCCAAATTTCAGCTGCACGGAAATCTGCCAATTTTTTTGGCACCTTTTCTCAAAAAACAATATAATCAACGAACTTATGGAATGCCATGTCTATTCCTCGCATATAAACGACGATCATTAAGATCATTTTGTTCAGGAAATTCATCGAGCATTCTCTTTAGTCTTTTTCCATCACGACGTTGTTGTCTTAGCCTATCCAATGATGATCTCTCCAATACTCTATTGTATCTAAGACTATCAAGACGTATTTCCAGCATATCCATGCTCATCTTTGGGGGAAGTGCACGCTCCTCGACAAATTGGACATCAGCATCAATACGATCCATATCGCCAGATTCTGTCTTTTCTTCCTGTTCGTCATTATTTCCAGCTTCGTTGTGATTCAATTGTTGATCGCTAGGTTCAACCTTTTCACCAAATTCGCTGACAGTCTTGCTTTTATCCATTAAGTCCAATAACAACCCTTTGGTTATGTTTGTCTGTTGATGCTGTTTGGCGTCGAAGTTGTTGTTAGCTTGTCCATCAGAATTTTTCGAAATACGTTCTTCAGCAATTGGTTGTTGATCGTCGTCTTCAAAATCGAAATGATACTCTATATGAGATCTCGGAGAAGTGCTGAGTGAGAAGGTCATCTTGTCATACTCAATCCTTCTTTTATCATCATGATGTGATAGCCCACCTGGCTTGCAGCATTCACCTATGGTACCGATTGTCTGATCAGATCTCTCTGCTTCTGTTGTCAGTGCACTAGATATTGATCCCTCTTCATCACTGAACTCATATGTAGCCTTTGAAAAATCAGATATTGTCCCTTTGCTATCAGTTAACTCGCCTAATGGTAAGTCTTCCAGAATCAAGTCCATGTCATCATCCTCAGCATCACTGTTGGTGAAGTCTAGCACAACTTGAGACATTGATAGCCAGCTGTTTGTGGATTCAGAATGAATCAAGACCCAAAGAGAGACGCGTAAGACGCTGTTGATAAGAGAATATTGCCAATTGTTTTTGCAAGTGATCAGCTATACTGTTTAGATGATAAAAATCAGTAAAATTCTTTGCATCTGGAAAGTGAATTTTAGCTTTGTATAAGAAGCTCAGACACACAAATGCTATCTCGATGATGCAAGATCCGTCTTTCTCAGTAATTTAGTCTTTAATAAGCGATTTCAAAGCTAAAAGATGAATTCAATGTAGTCTTTCAGACACACGCTATACACGAAAGCCGGTATTTATTCTTACTTCAACGTCTGTCATTTTTACTCGGTTCGGGAAACAACTATATCAGCCTATACTTTACGACATCGGTGGAAAAAGTCTACAATCTACGCTTCCTTGTGAGTTTTAGCAAGTTATTGGATAAATGTATTTAACAAATAATATATATATGATCCAGTATATCTCAGATATCAAGTATTATATCATAGCTGGGATTAGTGTTAAAAAAAATTGCAGATATAAAAAGATTGTTTGGTTTCATAAAATCTTGAACTTATAGCACATAATATAATCGTAGATGATGCATCCTGTCACATGAAAAAAGCTGTAGTAAAAAAAATGGGAGATAGATGGTGGACAGGTAAACAAACGCCTCAGAGAAAGTCCATAAAATGGAAATGAATAAAAATAATAAAAGTGGGAAAAAAGAAACAGAAAACAATGCACAAATGGTCCAACTTCTAATGAGGCGACTCGGAATATCACCTGAGAGGAACCGATGAATTGAACAAAATGGGGAAATGCAAATCGTCTTTGAATGTACAAATGGTCATCTCTTCTTAAAGGGAGAGAACAGCAAATACTTGATTAATGGTGGCCAGCAAAACAAAAAACTCACAGTATTGGTCTTGAATGTAGCATTTAATTTTTGAATCCTTGGTAAGCAAAACTGCTACTTCTTCTTTGTCCTGGACCTCTAACACCTAATGGGTTCTTTGAAAATGATAGTCTAATACCACCTTTACCTGGAACACCACCAGGTCTTGGTAACGTTCTACCGTATAGTTCAGCCAGTGCTCTAGTGGCATGAGCAACATCTTCAAACTCAACAAAACACATCGGACCATGAGAATGACTTGAACCAGCAGGATTTGCTTGAGCGTTACCATTTAATGGTTGTGTCTTGGTTCTAAAAGAAAGTCTTCTGAACCCACGTTGTGGAGAAAAGAGTTGACGCAGTTCAGCTTCCGTTGCATCTGGTGGTAAATTACCAACATAAAGCGTATTACATGGTGGATTTTGATCAGCTGGATTAGCTGGAGGTGGAACCCTGGCTAATAATGATAAATCAACCTGGGATGATTGCTGTGAATTAGTCAAAGTTGGCGGTTGAGAAATACTTCCAGCAGATTGAGCTTGATGTTGTTGGGGTGTTAATTGTTGACCTGCTGCACCCGATGCAGATGATGGTGCCATTGGAATTGCAGACTGACTCAAACTTTGTGGTAATGGTTGACTTCCTGGGCCTTGTTGTTGGTTCTGTTGTTGAGATAGAGAGAGCTGTGTAGGTATTTGGGACGATGAAAGTTGGCTTGCTAATAATGGAGATTGATTATTGAAAAATGCAGAATTTTGTCTTCTTCTATCCCACTCTATACTTGGAGTTTGAGGGTTAGAAGCAGCAAAGTGTGGATTTGGTGGCGGTGGACCGATAGCTGATGTAGGTACAGGTATTTGACCAGTTGATCCTTGTGAATGAGGTTGTTGCCAAGGGTCTCTCACCAATTGTTCATATTCTCTTGCATCTTGCTGTGATTCCATCAATAATAAGGATTTACCCAATCCATTTGGATTGGATGGATTATTTGTTTCTTGAACAGCTTCTGGAATGGCTTCATTATTAAATGGATCACTGAATAAAAATCTTGACCTTTGATTTCCTATACTTGGTCTTTTGGCAGAAGAACCAATATTAAAGTTGACTTGACGAGCTTCGTCAATAATTTCCGTCTTCAGTATACCTGGATATGTTGGACCGAAGATTGGATGAGAGTCCATTATTTGAGAGTATGTTGATGCAGAAGATAAAGAACTGAATCTTGCGAAAATCACAGGTAAGTTGTTGGAGTCTAGTAGCAAATCAGCACCAACAAAGTCTTTTGCAAACGCAAACATACAGTATGATTCTCTTACCGATATATCAGATGGTAAGTTTTTGATTTTTAAAGTATAGGTTTGCTGTTGCTGGTTCTGCTGCTGCTGCTGTTGTTGTTGTTGCTGTTGCTGCTGTTGCTGATGTTGGTTCTGTATACTTTCCTGATCTTGTGGTAAATTTTGGTTAGACCCTATCGATAGATTATTCAAATTAGATGAAAGATTGATTGGAGAAGCTTGTAGGGACGATTTTCTTCCACTTTCATTGATATTTGAGCTATTGGAAAAACTCAGAGACGATGAATTTGGCGACGTTCTATTGGTGTTGATAGCCAGCTGGGGCTGTTGATGCTGAGGCCCCTGCGATTGTTGTATGTTTTGTTGTGTGGTCATTTTGGCTTATAATTTTGTTCTGCTTCTGTGAACCTTTTGAAATGTCTATTTGGTTGGTATTTATGATCTCGACTATTGATGAAATGCGAAGCTTTCTTGTTGTATTTTGAATATATTGAACCTTTACCAGCGTTTGATTGTTTTTTCTTTGGAAAAGGATGCAAGGTTTGTATGATTGTATTAGTGAGTTGAGAGTTAGGGACTATTGATTATAATACAAAACGGTTCTGGCCCAAAAGAGCTTATCTAGATGTTCAAAGCACACTAATCACTTGATATTTTGAGGTCTTGTTTTGAAGAAATGGTGATTAAATAAATGCAGCCCAAACGTTTTGAAACCCCAAATTTTATTAAGAAACCGGAAAACTAGAAACGTCTTTTGATGAAATACGACTTGGCCTTGATATTCACGAAACTTCGTTTCTCTATGCACCGTCTTAACAGCTGTTATCAGCAACTAATTTGATAAAATTCAACAATTGTGATATCCCAATTGAACAAATTCTAAAAGATGTTGAGCTGGTTGAGAATTATTCACTTGTTTTGAACGCCACGCGTAACACAGACACTAGTGCGATAGTGTAACTAATTAGAACTTTTTCTGGAAATTGTGCTTCCTAGCTGCGAGTATCACGCTTCTCTTCTGACTGATGGATGACGTTGAATTAGAGGCTCAATTCAATTGTTGACTTTGCTCGTTGTGTTGTATTATTGTTTATTCACTACGACATGGTTATTATTGTTATCCCAATTTTTAATTAAGGAGATTTTCGAATCGTTGTCATGGAAGCCAGCATTGAAGCCGGGTGATAACTTCCTAATCGGGAAACATTTATCGTACTGATAGTGTCCTGAGAGACACAAAAGCTGGATTTTTTCAGAGACTTTTGGTGGAAAGACCAGCATTTGTGATACCACTGTTAGTCACACAACCTCACATAGATGATACACCACTTCTCACATTCCATTAACCTACTTTTCAGCCCAATAACCACGCTATAGAGGCATTTTCAGCACTTTCCCGATTGGGGTTTGTTCCAGCCGTTTTTTCTCGCAATTCGTGCCAAACCCAAACACCACGAGGACGAACAATCATTGGCGAGAGTTTCTTGAAAAAAAAAGATAGCACCCAAAGTCCAAAGTTCATCGAACAAACACGAGAAGAACTACACAACCACAGAGTAGCATTCTGTTGCTCCTTTTGAAGTTTTTGGCTAACAAACAAAAAAATATTCCGATGCGGGGAGTCGAACCCCGGTTTGCCCGGTGAAAGCGGACCGTGCTAGCCGTTACACTACATCGGATACTTATATAACTTTTTTTTGGCCCACTTGCTATTACAGGCTGGCATACGTCACGTGACCTGGATCAAAAATTGTATCTATTACAAGCCTTATTCAAATTTATCATTTATAACTACGTCTAATTGATTGAAGAAGCCAAATAAGAATAAGTTTTGATTAATATTAGTGAGTATATACACTGGCTGTTCGCCTCTATGTGAGTGGAGTAAAATTCTTAAACAATAGATGATGTCTCCCCAACTTCCCTAATTCCGCTTATGGTATGTTCTTCATTATCAATCAAGCTCAACACATCTTCAATACTGGTGTAAAAGGTACCGTCTGTCAAGTCTGATATACCAGAATCTTTGATACGTCTCCTTATTCCGTATTTTGTTGGGACTCTAAGTAAATGAATTGATATATCCTTTTTTTTATAGCCATCCAAGATTTCATAAAATATTTGAGCAGCAGAAGAATCAAAGTACGTCATTCCATTAAGATCGAACAAAATATGTTTGTTCATGGAGTCTTGACGCGTTCTAGGTGCTGCTGGGTGTGTTTTTGCAGAACCATATTTTTCGAGTCTCATCAAACGAAGTTTCAAGTCCGATGCATTGGAAAATGTTAAAGGCTCTGCAATTTTAACAATCAAACAACCTTCAATTTCTTCCAAGATTTCACCATACCCTTGTTGCAATGGATCATCAGCATTGAGGTATGTGTTCGTGTTTGGAAGTCTGCCTAAAATTTGAATACCTGATTTAGTTGAGTTTTTGATAACACGGATGACTGAGTAGCCAACACCCAATGCAATACCGGCCTCCATGGAATAGAAAAGTGTGGCAAGAATAGTGATACAAAATGTTATAAGCTCACTGTAACCTTTTGCGTTATAATGGAACCTTAAATCTTCCGGTGTTTCATCCAATAATTTCAGTCCCACAATTGTGGTGATCACTGAAAGAACACAACTTGGTAAGTAATAAATATACTGCAATAGGCAGAATATGGTAATTAAAGTAACAGTCCCCATGATGAGACCCGACATTGTAGTTTGACCACCGCTAAGAGCATTAATTCTTGATCTACCGTACCCACCAAAAGCTGGCAAAGCACCAATGATACCACCGCATATGTTAATAACACCAAGGGCAACAAGCTCTCTATTTGAAGAGATTGGTAAATCATAAGTGGATCCTAAAGATTTAGACGCAGTTGTGGACTCAAAGAATCCTAAAGTTGCAGCCAAAAATCCAGATGACATCAAAGTATGATACAATGGGAGCGTTTTACTTGATATTGGAAATTTATACGAGAACCCTTTTGTCTTAATTTTACCAACAACAGAAACACCGAGTTCCTTCCATTTATAATTTGCAGAAAGTAGAGTTGATCCTAAAACCACAATCAAAATCTCTGGTAAGAAGACCCAACTTTTGTGGCCTTTTGCGATCAATCTTCTCTTGATATTTTGTGCCACAAATATGACTATGAATGATATAACGCTGATTAAAGTGGTTGGTTTATGAGCTCTGTCAAAATTCTTAAAAATGAAAATCAATTTCGTAACTGGAGAATGGAAATCAATTGGAAAATCCTTGATGAGGTTCAACCCTATTTCATCAAACAATGAGTTGATGATCATAACAATCCCCACGGCTGAAATAAATCCTCGTAATAAAGCCCTTGACAGCACGTTATCCAAGAATCCAAATCTGCAAAGACCAGCACCCAATAGATAAAATCCACCAATGCTTGAGAGAACACTGACCAAATCAACAGGATCCACATTCTTATTGTGAAGTAATGGTTCAACAGCCTGACCAATCACCAGCGAGATGGCACCTTCTGGTCCAACAATCATTTGTGGGACCGACCCAAAGACAGCATACATCATTGGAGGGATTGCAAGTGAATATAATCCACATAGGGCTGGTACATGTGCGACTGAAGTGGCATATGACAAAGCTAACGGAATCTGAAATGATGCTAATGAAAGACCAGACACAAAGTCACCCATAAATTTCTCAGTGTTATATAAAGGTACCCAAGAGTAACATGGTAAATAATACGAGAGCCTTTGGGACCATTTGAGCGGCTCGTTATCATGATTATAGGTGAGCCAACTATCTTCAGAGTTTATTGATGATGTTTTATGCAGGGGTTGTGGACTGAAAGATCTTTTCCTTGATGGTGACTCAGCATACCTCAAGTTCGAGACTTTAGTCCTTGGGAGACGAGGCGATGACAAACTTTCATATGTTGAGTGCTGAGAGTTGGTTGTACTCTTTTTGTTGATTAGCTGTGATGATTCGTTGGACATAATTGATGTGTGGTTGTACACGTTGATGAATGTTCCCCGGTGTATTTATATCATAATGTTGCAATGAATGCAAATTTGAAGACGTTCAAGGTATGTGAATCTCTTCTTCTCAAGAAATGACAGTAGCTGTGTATGTGGTCGGTTCCGCTATCAAGAAGCAATATTTGATTCGTGAATTTTACAGCTATTTGTGCAACTAAAAGGCAGACCGGACGATGTTATCGCTATCAGCTTTTCGTAAACGTGCCAATTTGAAATTTCCTAAACAGGGTAGAACCCGACAGAGGTGTGTTTTCTTGATAAGACTTAAAGCACCTGTTCGGGAGCGCTAATATGGAGCAATGAAG
>JAJMFN010000037.1:0-26884 GCA_030574735.1 Hansenula sydowiorum
AAGCATGTAGAGTAAGATTATCAAATGGTGATGTCGTTTCAGCTTATATACCTGGTGAAGGACATAATGCTCAAGAACATAGTGTTGTCTACATCAGAGGTGGGCGTTGTCAAGATGTTCCAGGTTTGAAATATCGTTGTATACGTGGTGCTATGGATTTAAGTGGTGTTGCTAATAGAACAACTTCAAGATCAAAATACGGTGCTAAAAAACCTGCAAAAGCTGATTGAGTATATATAAAACATTAATGAAAGTACATGTAAATAAGGGATTACAAATGTCGTCTGATCTTGTATTGTAAACTATATAAATCCCATTGAGACTAATACATCCTATCTCTCCAAGAAACGTCTACCAGTGGCTGTTCTTCTTTCAACAGCTTCATCGTTTTCTGGCTTGGCTCTATTCAATACTTTCAAGTATTGATTAACTCTGAATCTCATTCTTGAATGCATGTAAGCCTTGGAACATTTGATATGATAATGGAAATAATTTCTAAACAATTGAATATGAGAAATTGTATTGTATCTTTTTTGTGGTACTAAATGTCTTGGGAATAAGACAAATGTAACATAACCCTTTTGTTCATTTGGACTGAATTTAATCAAATCTCTGATTTCTAAAGGTGGTTCTCTATGAGAGTATAAAACTTGTGGGGCATTTTGAACAGCTCTTTTTCTTGCATCAACAAATTCTTGTAAGAACACTTTACCAAAGATCTTATCAGTTTCATCTTTGAAGATTGTGGAAAATATAACTGTAACTCTATCGAATGATGATTTTATATAAATTGATTCTTCATCTCTATAATTGATTTCAATAATTGAAGAGGAATTATCTGGTTCAATGCCAGTTTCTTGATATTGTGCATTCAATTGTTCATATTCTTTTAGCGCGGATTCAAATGGTGCAGCCAAAGTGTTTCTTTTCAACAGCGAAAGTTTCTCGATGATTGTTGTTTGTTCCTCTTGTGGTTTAGTTGCAATTTCTTCCAAATCTAAATAAACCGAATAATTATAACCAGGCTCCACGGTATCTGTTTGAAATTCACCATAAGTTTCGTTTAGTTTCTTAACAACATCATATTTCACCAAATCCTTCCATGATTTGGAATTTATGGATAGTAATAATTTGGTTTTAGATTCAGGTGTTGATAAATGATATGTAGTATAATCGAAATCTGAAACAATTCTATCAACGTTGGTTGGTTCCTCAATCAATTCGGTCAATGTTTTCTTGATCAACAAGTTATCACTCTGTAGTTGAAGCATCCTGATGACTCTAGCTCTTCACAATCAAATCAATTGATCTGGACCTTATCCGTTGGCTTTTTGCTATGCCAGCGTATACCGTTGTCTCCTTTTTCGATTCCAAAGGTGGGAATTTAGTTCCGATCAGCAAAACGTGATTCTCATGTGACTGTCTTTACCGGTTTTTAGTTTATCCTCGCGAATGTGTTCTGTGTAGCTTTTTATATGAGGGACGTCTCTTTAATACCCCAGATAAGTTGTGAAGAACTCTGATGAATTAATAGAAGAGGATATCGTTGCTGAGTCTATCATACATTCACCACCCCCATTGACTATCATCAGAATGCTATATACTTTTCCCCCACAATCTTAAATTTGAGATAGCACTTCCGCGTTTCGCTTGTGTGGTTTGGCGGTGGTTTTCCATATTAAGAAGGTTACCAAATACTGATAGTTTTCATGATCCTAATATAAATACGACTGGGGATCGTATCGATTGAATACATTATCCCATTGCCAAATAGTCAAAGGCCAATTATAAATGATGCCTTCTAAGCTATCAGGGTCTGCAGCTCAGAATGGGCAACTACTTACAAAGCATGAAATCAATTGTGATATGGGCGAGTCGTTTGGACGTTATGTCTTAGCTGATGATGATGAGATTATAAAATATATTGATCGGGCAAATATTGCATGTGGGTGGCATGCTGGTGATTATAACATCATGTTGAAAACAGTTCAAAATGCCAAAAAATATGGAGTCAAATGTGGGTCCCATCCAGGCTTACCTGATATGATTGGATTCGGTAGAAGACGTTGGGCTATCCCGCCTGATGAGATTTATAAAATGATATTGTATCAAACAGGTGCTTTGAAAGCATTTTTGGATGCTGAAGGTGTTGAGCTAAGTCATGTTAAACCACATGGAGAATTGTATTTCTACATTGAAAGAGATGAAGAAGTTATGAGAGCCGCTTTGAGAGCTATCAAAGTGTTTGGTGTACCGGTTGTTGGTGCTAAAAATGCACATTATGAGAAAGTTGCAGCTGAAGAAGGTGTTGAGTTTATTCAAGAGCTATACGTTGATTGTGATTATGACTCGAAAGGTGCATTGATCCCACCTGCAAAGAGTAGATCAAAGACTCCAGATATTATTTATGATGCTATTTACACTGCAGGGTCAACAGATACTATAACTGATCAAAGTGGGAATGTGATTGATCTTCATTTTGAGGAAAATCCTATTAGTGTTTGTCTACATTCGGATATGCCTACAGCTTTGGGGAATGTCATAGCAGGGAGAAAGGCTATTGATAAACTTAATGGTAAATAAAGTATCTTTTAAGTCTATTCATCTATGCTCTCAATTGTAAGGTCTGGAATACAAGAGTTGAGTCTAATGTATTCAGCATTTACCATATCATTTCCATCACATCTGCGAACTGCGTCTTCAACTGTATCGGCAACACCACTCTCAATATGTCTTTTCACAATTCTTGCTCTTGCTGTGTGTGGCTCAACATGAATCTTCCAACGTTCATCAAGAAGTGATCCTATTTCTTTCCAATTCTCATCCTTGAGGAGCACGTAATTGCCTTCAATGATTACAATCTTATGAGAAGGTTTAATCTGTATTGCTTGAGATTTTGGATCTTTCAACTTATGATCAAAATCTGGTGCAGTTATTATAATATTTTCATCAACAAACTCACGCAATAGCTTAACTAATTTCAAAAATAGTTTCGAATTGAAAGTGAATGGTGCTCCACGACGTTTAAATGCTTCTTCCTTATTTGGAAACATTCTCAATTCAGATCTATAGTAGTGAAAGCCATCTTGAGTCACTACAACAGCAACTTCCTCGCCATATAATGAATTTATCTTCTCCACTATATGTTTGGAGATTGTGGACTTTCCTGATCCTGGTGAGCCAGCTAAACCTATCAACAAACGTGAATTTGATGGGACTTCTTGTAATAATTTCAAAGCCCTTAGGGCTAAACCATCTTCTGTATTTTCCATTGTTAAGGTGATATAGTATCTCGAGTAAAATTCTTTTAGCTGTGAACTCTATAGCTTCACGGATCGTGACTAAAAGTGAAATCACTGAAGGAATTTAAACCTCTTAAGTTACAGCCAGCATTTGCTCCTTGAGAGTAACTCGGTACGAGTACGATTTCACATTTGCCCTGGAGCTTTGTTGACCGTTATTAGTAGCCATCACCTCTTGATACCGGACGAAACAACCCGCAGATTATACCAAAAGAATTCTAGCTAGAGTTCTTACCACATCCCCAAGACTTTGCCATACATTTCAAAGTCAGCCCCTTCTCTAATCCTCCAACAATACGCGTCGGGCTTGTAAGCTCCATTAGCTCTCCAAAAAGTGGTTCCATATCCCCATAAAGAAAGCCATATAGGGACCATTAAGCCCCACTACGAATAAAGTTTGTGGCAAGTTTATGCCATTTTATGGGATCCAGGACATAAAACACGAGATTTGTAGCATTATTGGCTTCAAATAGTATGGGGATCAGCAATCCGGTACAGAAATTGTATCGTGATAATGGAGAATTCAGATAAAGCCTCTCGCAGAAACGACGTATACGCGCAACACACAGGGCTGGTCTGGGGTAAATGGAAGAAGAATTAAACATACAACTAGAAAAAAGAAATGATCCAAATACTGAGTAGCAGCTTTCGCTCCTGATGGAACACTCTGATCCATTATGCTTCAATTTCCAAAAACAAGCTTTACGTAGGCTTTATAGACTTTTGAAAACAGGTCCTGCATATCTTTACTATGTTGCTCGTGAAAGACGATACCCCCATTTCTCATCAACAAACAGCTACCCCAAGATTTCAATAAGTAGTACTATTTCCTGGCGTACAAGAAGCATCTGATGGTCTTCTATCATCCGAATATCTGGTCTAAATAAGCTCATTGGTGTAATTTTATGGTGTTGACCAGATTTCAAGCTTGTTTACCCCAGAAAATGAAATTTATGTCATTCGGATTAACACACGTCGCGCGAATCCTTTCAGGTACTTATATATAGAAGGAGATCCATTGACCTCAGCTTTTAACCTTCGACTATATTATTCAAGCACTGAATGTCTATAATGTCTTCTACTAATAGCATAAGCACCACTGAAAAAAATAGACCGGTGGATGGGGTGGTTCCTGTTGCGCCAATTGCTGACGATGGGAATATCTTAGATTTGGCTCATACTGATGAGAACATCTTTCAAGTTGCGAAAAACAACCCATTGATGTTCATAATTGTTGTATTTGCATCACTTTGTGGCTTGTTGTTTGGTTATGATCAGGGGGTCATATCTGGAATCTATGTTCAGCAATCATTTGGGGCTAGATTCCCAAGAATTTACAACGACAGTGACTATAGAGGTTGGTTTGTATCGACGCTTTTGATTTGTGCATGGTTAGGATCTTTACTTTGTGGTCCAATGGTTGACAGATACGGTAGAAGAAATTCTGTTATTGCCGTTTCTATGGTGTTCATCATCGGTTCCATCTTCCAGTGTGCAGGTCACTCCACATCAATGCTATTCGGTGGTAGAGCTGTTGCTGGGTTAGGTGTGGGTGCAATGACAATGATTGCACCTTTATATATATCTGAGCTGTCACCACCTTCTGCAAGAGGTAGCTTGGTAGCTTTGCAACAGCTGAGTATCACTTTCGGTATCTTGATTGCATATTGGATCGACTATGGGGCAAATTACATTGGTGGTACAAGATGTTCTCCAAGCACGCCATATGCCAATGGAGATTCTTTCAACCCGTATACAGATGTTCCCTCAGGAGGTTGTGATGGACAATCTGATGCGTCTTGGAGATTACCTTTTGGGCTGCAAATATTTCCTGCTGCTGTTTTAGCCATTGGTATGTGCTTCTTACCTAAATCGCCACGTTGGTTGATGAGTAAAGGATTTGAACAAGATTCGCTGCAGACTATTGCCTACTTACGTCGTGGTCACACTGAAGATAAAAGAATACAAGCTGAATTTTTGGAAATAAAAGGTGAGATCTTGTTTGAGAGAAATTTCAAAACTCAAAAATTTGGTGATAGTAAAGGCTTCGTATTGGCCTTCAAGGAATACAAGAACTTATTTACCAACAGGGCAAATTTCAGAAGAGTCTTTATTGGTTCTGCTATAATGTTTTTCCAACAATTCATTGGATGCAATGCCATCATCTATTATTGTAATACAATCTTTAGTTTGCTTGGAATGAGTGGTAATACAACATCTTTGTTGGCTTCTGGTGTCTATGGTATTGTGAATTTCCTATCCACCATCCCTGCTGTGTTATTTCTGGATAAGTTTGGTCGTAAGAGAATGTTACAAGCTGGTGCTATTGGTACTTTCATATCATTAATCATTGTTGCTGGTATTTTCGGAAAATATGATACACAGCTGGAAAACCATAAAGCAGCTGGATGGACTGCTATTGCGTTTATCTACATCTATGATATCAATTTTAGTTACTCATGGGCACCAATTGGCTGGGTTTATCCGTCCGAGATATTCTCTATGGGTATTCGTTCCAAAGCCGTTTCAATCACAACATCTTCAACATGGATGTGTAATTTTATTATTGGGTTAATAACACCAATCATGTTGGATAAGATGAGATTCGGTACATTTATCTTCTTCGCTGCTTTTGCATTCATCGGCTTCTTTTTCGTTACTTTCCTCGTTCCAGAGACAAAGAAAAGAACATTGGAAGAAATGGATGAAGTGTTTGGTGATGTTGATGCTTATCAAAATAAACGTGATCTCGAAAGGATAAACGCCAGTTTGGTTCAAGATTATACTAAAGATGATTCAGATAATAAGCAACATGTTGAGCATGTTGAAGATAAAGTTTGAAACACATCTTCCAATGATTGTTTGAGTATTATTGTATCTTACGCTTAATTAATGATTTCTAAAGCTAAACAATTGTAGACAGCCAGTAAAGATCCATCAGTAAAGTGTCGTGGCATACACTTTCGTCAGTAGTACTCGACGCTTACATGATTCGCTATAGTCTCTAGCTTTGTATCCATTTGCGGATTTGACTATATCTTTCAGAATATTGACCCTCATTTCCAGCGCGTTTTGATCTTTTTGGGAATATAGCTGAAAACGACTGGGGGAAATCGCCAGCTAACAACAAAGAAAAGCTTCAGAGCACGATTAGATAATTCCGATAAGAGATGAATGTGGGTGGAGTTGTTGATACTTGGTATGGAAAAGGATCATTTTGTACAAAAGGATGGATTCAGGCACTTTGAAGCTGAATAGTTTAAAGGGAGCTCGAGTTGGTTTAGACAAAGATGCCAGAATCAACAAATTCACAGTTCAAGCACGTCAAGACTGTCTTGATCGCTAACAGGGGTGAGATAGCTTGCAGAATAATCACGTCTTGTGAAAAGGTGAGTACTCATCCTTTCAAACTGCTTGGACACCACTGACCTGATCAAACATAGTATGGCCTTGAATCGGTTGCAATATACTCCAAGGAAGATACAGGATCTCTCCATGTTTCACAAGCTGATCGTGCAATTTTGATTCCTGGAGTTGGCTCTCAGGCATACATTGATGTTGACTCAATTGTGGGAGTTGCACTAAAAGTCAAAGCTGATGTTGTTATTCCTGGTTATGGGTTTCTATCTGAGAACTCCACGTTTGCTCAAAAACTAATGGACAATGGTATCACTTTCGCCGGGCCATCTGCTGAGAACGTCGAGCAATTTGGATTGAAGCATATCGCTAGACAATTGGCCATCAAGGCAGGTGTTCCTGTAGTCCCCGGTACTGAACTCCTGGCAACATTGGAAGATGCCAAAGAAGAAGGTGCGAAGATTGGTTATCCACTGATGTTGAAATCCACAGCTGGTGGAGGTGGCATGGGCTTGAAAGTTTGCCAAGATGAAACACAATTAGAGAAATACTTCAGTGAAGTTAAATCAAGAGGGAAGAGTCTTTTCAGTAATACAGGTGTGTTCTTGGAGAAATATGTTCAAAACGCAAGACATATTGAGATCCAGCTATTTGGGAATGGTCTCGGTGATGTTATAACTTTTGGTGAGAGGGAGTGCTCCATACAACGTCGTCATCAAAAAGTCATTGAAGAATCACCAAGCCCTTTTGCTGGGTTCGATTTGAGAAAAAAGCTTAGTTTATGTGCTATAAGTCTTGCATCTGAAGTCAAATACAAATCCGCAGGTACTATCGAATTTTTAGTTGACGATGATACTAGCGATTTCTATTTTTTGGAAATGAATACAAGACTCCAGGTTGAACACGGGATATCAGAATTAGTCTATGGCGTTGATTTGGTATATTTGATGTTACTACAAGCCGATTATGAAATATCTCAAACAGGAATACCACTAAATGTCTTACAAGCTCAAAGCTCATCAACTAAAAGGGATGTTATCTTGGAACCGAATGGACATGCAATTGAAGTTCGAGTTTATGCTGAAAACCCAATTAAGGATTTTGCACCATCACCAGGTATATTGCATCAAGTTACTTTGCCAACTGAAGAGAATATTCGTGTTGATCATTGGATATCAACCGGTACAAAAGTCTCACCATATTTTGATCCGCTACTAGCCAAAATCATGGCTTGGGGTGAGGATAGAGAAAGTGCTACTAATAACTTGATCAACTACCTAGAAAAATCTGTAAAAATTTGCGGACCAGCAACTAATATTTATTACCTGATTGATATTCTGAAGGCTAGAAATTTCCATACTGGCTTTACACTCACCTCATTCTTGGACAATTTTGCCTTTGAGGCAAATCTGATTGAGTTGGAAGAAGCTGGTGCATATACCACAGTTCAAGATTTGCCTGGTCGTGTTTCTGTTAGTGGTGGTGTCCCTCAAAGTGGTCCTGTTGATCCACTTTCGCTTCAAATTGCAAATATTATTGTCGGTAATGACAAATACACCGAGTGCCTTGAAATTAACTTAACTGGACCAACTATCAAATTTCATTCACCTGCTGTCATTGCTGTAGCTGGTGCTGAGTTTGAGCTCGAAATTGATGGTGAAGAACAACCCTTATTTACAGAGTTGCATGTTAGTTCTGGAAGTGTTGTTGAAATTGGGTCTTCAAAAGACAAATATGCCTCCAAATGCTATATTGCAATTAAAGGTGGATTCCCAGGTGTTGCAGAGTATTTAGGCTCCAAAAGTTGTACACCTACTTTGAGCTTGGGTGGACATCAAGGTCGTGTCATCTTCCCTGGTGATTGTTTAACTGTTGAAAAAGCTCCTGCAAAACTGAAACATACAAGGTATACATTGCCAGAAGTGACAAGACCAAAATACGGTGTTGACTCGTGGACTGTCCGAATGCTGAGAGGTCCTCATGACACGGATGATATCATTTCAGAGGAAGGTCTACATAAATTTCTCGATACCACATATCATGTCAATTTGAATTCCAATAGAGGCGGTACTAGATTGGATGGCCCACCTCTTGAGTTCAGTAGGGCTTCTGGTGGTGATGGTGGCTCTCATCCAAGTAATATTCTTGAATATCCATATCCATTTGGTGGCTTAAGTGCTGTTGGCTCGTCGGCTGTTCTGTATGGTCCTGATGGTGGTACACTTTCTGGTTTTGTTTGCGTTTCTGTTCCAGCTTTAGTAGACTCTTGGAAAATAGGTCAAGCTGGAACTGGTTCACCAATCAAGTTCAAGCTAATCTCTTTTGATGATTCTTTAAAATTGAAAGAACAAAGAGCAAAGTATATTGAGTATATTGAGACTAAGCCAGGTATTGAGGAGGCTGAGAGGTTCAATGATGAGCTTGAGTCATACGGAGACCCCAATGACACTATTTTATACCACAGACCTTCAAATGGGGAACTACCAAATTTTTATATTAGGCAAGCTGGTGAAAAGATGATTATTATTGACTTTGGTATTGTTGATTATGATCTATTGAATAATGGCCGTCAATATGTTTTGAGCTCGAAAATCAATGAGAGTTTGAAAGACGGGATTTTGAGAGTTGAGGCTGTAACAGGAGCAATGTGTGTTGTTTTTGATACTGGAAAGATTAGCAGGGAGTTTGTTGTTGAGCAAGTTGCTAAGTTAGAAGCTTTTATCCCTCCAATTGACGAACTGAAAATTCCATCAAGAGTGTTCAAATTCCCAATAGCCTTTGATCATAAGGCATTGACACATTGTTTGGAAAGATACCAAAGATCGCAAAGACCGCATGCCCCATATTTACCAAGCAATACAGATTTTGTAATGAGGGCAAACTGTATCAAGACCATTGAAGATTTCAAAGCTGCTATTGTTGGTCATACACAAATTGTTGTTGCTGTTTCTTTCCTATGTGCCTTGCCTTTATTGGTCCATACTGATCCAAGACTGAGGTTCCTGAGTTCCAAGTACAATCCTGCGAGAACATTCACTCCTGCAGGTGCTATAGGTACCGGTGCTATTGCGCAGGCTATCTACACCGTTGATAGTCCTGGTGGTTATATGATTTGGGGTATGACGTTACCAAACGGGTTTTGGGATACCTTCAGTAAGCTGAAAGGGTTTGGCAATGTTCCCTGGATACTGAAAAACTTTGACCAAGTGAAATTCTATGAAGTTACTGAAGAGGAGCTGACCAAAATGAATAACGATCTACTGACCGGTGAATTTGAAATTACGTATGAGGATAGTGAATTTGATTTTGCCGCTTATTCCAAATGGTTGGCGGCCGTTGCAGATGAGGCAAACGACATAAAACAAGCCAAGTTACATGCCATTGATGAATTGACCAAAGAAGAAGATATTAGTTTGGCTAAATGGGAAGAGGAGAAACAGCTGGCTAAATCAAAAGAAGCGACTAAATCTTCTTCTAATAGTGCTGGAGACTTGATCAGCAATCCAGGAACTATCCAAGTCAAATCACACATGGCTGCCAATGTTTTCAAGATCAACCATAAGAAGGGAGAAGTTGTGTCTTTGGACGATAGCGTGATCATCTTGGAAGCCATGAAGATGGAGATTGCTGTCCGTGTCAAGTCTAAAGAAGGTCCAAAATTCGAGATTCTAGAAGTCTTAGTGGACGAGGGTGACATGGTGAGTCCAGGTGATACCTTGGCCTTGGCTAGATCTGTTTAGCTGGTGAAATGGGATGAAATTAAATACTTTAAACTACTTTATATATCTTGGTCCGTGCACGCGCTCATAACCACGAATTCGAAGTCGCGAATGTCGCGAATCTGTTCTGTAACATCCGCACACCATTTCCTTGACTTGATCTTTTCACTCGACAAAAAAGTGAGATAAAAAAGCCAAAGAGTTCCAAAGAAGAACAGCAAGAGGTGGTATTGTCCAGATCATTGCAGATTGAATTTATCGATAATAAATAGGTCGGTCACGCAGTGAAGATGTCCAACAGAAACTACAATAGAGGCAGGGACGTTGTCCAATTCGAAGACACCTACGAGGGGTTTGACGACGAGGATGATGCTTTGAATGACGAAACATTCGGTGTTGATATTCCAGAAGGTCAAGCTTTTGATTTTGGTAACCCAGCTGAAAGTCAACCACAATTGAACTTTGCACAAGCTGCTAGAACTCAACCTCAACAGGCTCCGATTCCTCAGCAATTGAATGATGACCCTTTAAAGCCTATGGAATCCCTATGGGGTGGTGAACCGGTCCCAGCTCAACAACAACAACAACAACAACAACAACAAGCTGCTCCACAACAGCCAAAAGTTTTGTCATTGGATGAGCTAGAGTCCCAATTGACCCAACCTCCTCAACCTCAAGGCCCACCAGGAAGTGCTCAATTCCAACAAGGTCAAATGCCTCAAGGCGCATTCCCACCTCCTCCAGGCCCAAATAACTATTACTACCCACCAGGTTTTGTTCCACCTCAACAAGCTCCTCCAGGCTCGTCAGGCTTTAACTTCCCACCTCAATTCAACTTGAATCAAATCCATCCTCAGCAATTTGCTCAGCTGCCTCCACAAGTTCAACAACAACTGTTGCAACAGGCACAAGCTCTTTCTCAACAACCTCCACCAGTTCCTCAACAACAAGGCCAAGCACCAAACTTACAACAACAAGGTGCCCCAGCTGCTGTTCCACAGGTTCCTGGCTCCCAATTCCCTATTGACCAACAACAGCGCCCTCAAACCCAGTACACAAACCAAGGCTTGAACAAGCCAGATTTATCTGACTTCCCTGTTTTGGGAACCGAAGACCCTGCCCATCAACAAAGATTGCCTAGAAGTCAAGGTGGTGAATCTCAGCCATTGCCATCTCAATTCCAACAGTTCCAACAACATCAAGGTCACCAGAACCGTAACAACAACAACAATAACAATCAACAACGCCACCATCATCATCATAACCATCATGAAAACTTTGATAGTTTACCAGAAGAGGAAAAACAACGTTTGATCAAACGCCAACAGAAAGTTGCCAAAATTTCCCAATTTTCCGGTATCATGACTCCTCGTGATAAAGATTTTGTGACAAGAATTCAATTATCTCATATCGTTACTGATGATCCATACAATGAAGATTTCTATGCTCAAGTTTTCAAATTATTGAAAAGTGGGGTCCAAATCAACGATAATAACTCTATTGCTCAAGCTTATCTGGATTTCTCTGGTCATCGATTAGGTGGTCGTCATCAAAGAGCCGATGTCGCTTTGCAAAGAATGCAACAACAAGTTCAAAAAGCTGTTACCGTTGCTAAAGATAGACCAAGAACAGGCCAATTCAGTAAGGAAGGTTCATTAGGTAAAATCACATTTTCTTCTGGTAAGGCTCCAAGAAAACAATTGGAAATTACAGCTCGTAAACCTGAATTACCAGAAATCTCAAAAGGTGGTAAAAAATTCATTCTTTTACAATTGGAAAATATATATCAACATGTTCTGAACTTGGAATCTGCTGAAAGAGAAGGTATCCCATTGGATACTGAAGAATTATGGGATTCTTTAAGACTTTACGATGATTCTCAAAACTTGAATCCATTTATTCAAATGTTATCATATACAAAGGGACTAAAGGTTTTCCCAAGAATATTCCATTTCCTAAGCAGACAACAAAAATTAACTGTTATTACTCTAATATTTGCCAATTTATCATTAATTAAGATTTTTTCCAAATCGTCATTCAAGAATTATCCTGGTGATGAAATTCCAGCTGAAATCTCCAAAACTATAGAGTTATTCCAATTGGTTGTTTTGAAACCAATCATTATGTTTTTGTCTATTGATGCCACTTTAGATGAAGTTATTGGCCTTTTGTCAATTTTGATTGACCACAACAACGTTTCATACCTGTCAACCACTCAATTGGGTATCTCTTTGATTACCATCTTGTTAACTAGAGCTGAAATTATCAAGGAAGAACGCAGTGTTTCCAGTGAAGATTTGAAATCATGGTCAGATACATATGATAAACTGTTCTCATTACTGGAAACGAAACTAGCAATAATCTTCCCTTCTTCAGCATTGAAACATGATGATTCTTATTTGTGGCAATTCTTGGCAAGTTTGGCATTGAGTGGTAAACTAAACCATCAAAGAATTATCGTGGACGAAATTAGAGACGAGATCTTTGGTGCTGTGGAAAAGGCCAAGAGTCAAGATGATACTACTAAGAGTATGATACTGGAGAACTTAAACTTGTTCTTGAACGTCATTGGTCTAAAAGCAGTTGGTGATGAAATTGTCGAATTGAAAAACTAAGGGTATTGACTTTTTTATTTCGTATGGATGCTTCTATGTATATTAATATATTGAGTAATGAATATCAAAATGTTGTGACATAAAAAATTTATGTTGTAAAAGCTTGTAATGCGCTATCTAATTTGGTCAAAAGTTCTTGCCATTCCCCTTCAGCGTCACTTAGGACCGTGATTGCACCACCAGCACCGATCCTCCAAACATTGCTGATATCATCATTCTCGAGATCTGTTTTATAATGAAACAAAGAGCGAATAATGACACTCCAGTCAGCCTTGTTATCAACAGACCAATAACCACAAACACCACTATAAATTCCTCTTCTGGTCCCTTCCAAATCTTGTAATATTTCAACGGATCTTTTCTTTGGTGCACCAGTCATCGAGCCAGGTGGTAGCGATCTAGATAAAACATCAATCCCACCACATTTGGTGTCACGGAAATAGCCTTTAATGATGGACACCAGTTGGAAAACGGTTGAATACTCTTCCACGCTCATTAATTTCGAAATTTCAACATTTTCCAATAATTGGTATAAATCATGCCTTATCAAATCAACAATCATTAAATTCTCACCAATTTCCTTTGGAGTATTAAGGATTTCAGAGGCTTTTGTGAAAGTCGTATCTGACGTTTTTTTCACTGTACCTTTAATAGGACGTAACTCACATTTTGCATCGTCCCAGCTGATGAATCTTTCAGGTGAAGAACTGATCAGTACACAATCGTCAAAGTTCATATATGCTGAATATGGGGCTGGGTTTCTAAGGGTTAATGTTTTGTATATTTCCCAAGGATCTGTCTCTTTTGGTATTTTCAGTTTTGTTGATGAAGTTAGGCAAAGCTCATAAGAGTCACCGGAGGATAGAAATTTTTGACACTGTTCGAAATGTGACTTATAACTATCTTTCTCAGGTTTTATGATTCCATTCGTTTTGATTGTATGCTCACTATGTTCAATGTTGACCTGGGAATTCAAAAGTGGTTTGATGTCATTAACAAATGAGTCTTCTCCTATAGAAACAACAAACGTTTCTTTCGATTGAATATTATACAAAATGACGTTTTCAATGAATATTAATTTTGTATCGGGAATATCTTGCTTTGTGATTTTGGGAAGCTTTTCTATCATTAAATGGTCCCCTTCTTCATAAGAGAAAAGACCCATGAGTCCTCCTATAAAAGGAAACTGTGTGTCATTGAAAACCAAATTTTCCTCCATAAAAGAAGAAATATATTCCCAGACAGAAACATCAGAAATTATTGTGTGTGTGCCTTTCTGTGAAACTTGAATTTTATCGTTGTTTTCAGTTGAGTGTGTAATTCTCATGGAGTTCTCATTGGGTAAACCAATGATGGACCACTCGCCAGGGAATGATGCTGAGTTCAATAACAAGAACTCTTTTCCATCCTGATTTAAGGTCTCACAAATTTCAATCACTGATTTGGCTGTTTCCACTTTTTCATATTTTAGTATCTTGGAATGTTTTCTCGGTGATTCCTGAGAAATCAATGGTTTAATATCTACTGTTGAGATTAATTCGTTCAATAAACTCTCATCATGTTTCACTTCTCTCTTCTGAATATTGTATTCTCTAGCGATTTTCATGAAATTTTCCACCAGTTGTGCACCACTTTCCGAGCATATAGATTCAGGGTGATATTGAACCCCATACCATGGGTTTGTTTTGTGTTTTGCAGCCATGATAACTCTTTGTCCCATATCTTCACAACTTGCCAGCTCTTCCAATGAAGCACTCAAGACAGGTACGTGGAGGGAGTGGTATCTTACGCTGCTAAACTCTTTCTCCATTCCTGTAAATAACTCAGAACCATAGTGCTTCACAGAGAAAACCTGACCATGTCTAATCGACGACAATTTTTCAACTCTAGAGCCCTGCGACAAGCATAACGATTGAAAACCTAGACAAATCCCCAAAATGGGCAGCTCTATATGACACAGGCTCCCATCCAGCAGATGAGGAATCACACCAACATCACTCGCAATGGAAGGATGACCTGGTCCTGGACCTATCACAATACCAGTGAAGAGATCTAAATATCTTGACAGCTTATTGACAGATAAAGTGTCATTATGGATGGTTATAACCTTTTCCCCAGTGGCCTTTTCGATCAGATTTTTGAGATTGTAGGTGAAGGAGTCATATGAGTCTATCAGAAGGATGGTCATGGCTCCAGAAGGAAGGGAGGCTTCACTGTATCGATGGTCCCTGGTGAAGATCTGTAGCTCATAGACATTTAACGGTCGACTCGTATTCAAAAAAAAAAAAAAAGCCATTTGAAAATTTCGCGAAAGCGTTTTGTTTATTTCTGGCTGACATTAATGAGGTCCTCTTTGGTATACTTATCTCACTTTGGCACTTGAAAACAGCTGATTTTGGTGCTTTCAAAATGATCGAAGTGGTTGTTAATGACAGGTATGTAAGGCTTTGAGGCATTTGTTCCGAAAAACCGGATTCTAACAATGAATCGTACAGAGTTGGAAAGAAAGTTAGAGTGAAAGTAAGTTACCATCAATACTTGGTCTAATTAACACCAGAGTATTAACATCAATTGCTTTTATTAGGCTCTAGAAGATGACTTGGTTGGAGATTTCAAGAAGCTTTTGGCTGCACAAATTGGTACTGCTTGGGAGAAAATATTGTTGAAGAAAGGAAACACCACGCTGAAAGATCACATATCATTAGGAGACTATGAAGTACATAACGGTACCAGTCTTGAGTTATATTACTCTTGATGAATGACGGGGCTCTACAAGGTTCTGGAAAATCTAATCATAAGAATATTCATGGCTAGGAATGCTATCAAAACTGTATGCTTTATTCGACTGAATGGAAAATGCTAAATGATTGTTTTTGATTTGGGATATTGGGATTATTCATAATTAAGATCGTAAGCAAAACGTAAGGAAAAAAAAACACAGGTCATAAAAAATAATCAACAGGTCGTGGTCTGATTTCTGATTGTGGTTGCTCAATTTCAACCTCTGTCAATGGGTCAAACTTGCCCCATTGCTCACTGTTTTCAGGTGCTTCTTCGAAAACATTGAAAAAATGTTCATCTTTATTATAGATTTCCATTATAGATGCCTTATTCCCACAGCGATAACAGTAGTTTGGAGCTGACCAGACAGTTGTTACTAGGCCTTTAAAATATAGTTGGTAACCATCGTTACACAGTTGATGGGCTCTTAAGATTTTCTCCATCCCATTCATTTTCAAAAATTTCTTCACAACATCAACACCAAATGTATAACCTGCACCTCTTGGTGAAAGTGAAAAATTGGGGTTCTCATCATCAGGATCAGACCACACCAAATCTGCCATTGCACCTTCATGTGGGATCTCTCTAAATCTGTCAACAATCTTGATCTGATCTATTGTGTGAACATTTGGTGAAAGACCACCATGCGTACAGAATATGGAGTCGTCAATAACGACTGATAATATCAAGTAGTCAAACAGATCTGTGAAGTAATACCATGTGTTTGGATTCCCATATTTCCTTAGACATTCTGAGTAAAACCCATAATTTTGTGTAATTTGTCTTGATTCATGATTCCCTCTAACAAGAAATACTCTAGTTGGATATCTTATTTTCAAACATATAAGTAATGTTATAGTTTCCACGCTGAAGAAACCTCTATCAACGTAATCACCCAAAAACAAGTAGTTTGTATCCGGGCAATATCCTCCAATTTTGAATATTTCAATAAGGTCATAAAATTGACCATGAATATCACCAACAACTGTCACAGGTGAATTTATATAAACAACATTACTCTCTTTTATTAATATTTCCTTTAGTTTGAAGCAGAGGGCTCTTATCGTTACTTCCGGTAGTAGCTCTTTTTTGTATAACCTCTCTATGCATTTGTCCAAATCTATATTGGCTATTAATCAATTGTTAGTAATGTCACTTCACAATAAAATGTTAAAAACTTACAATACGTCATCTCCCACAATTATATACCTCAGACTATATTAGAACAGTCGAGTTCTCCTACCAATCAAATACTTCACAAGATACTATTCGAACCAATTTCAAATCAAAGAGTTCAACAAGTTTTCTGCTCAGAGATCAAACGATGATTTGTTAAAGATTTCTAATGTTGACATTACATTGTTGAATTTTTCTGGTAAGAGCTAGTCGATTGGGATTACATAAGCCTCTTAAATAAATCTTTAATGAAACACAAAGTAAACAACAATTAAGGATTTCAATTTTTGGGATACATGAAAGTGTATCGTCAGGCTGTTCTTAATATTGGAATGATATTTGAATAGAATTATCAATTGTTCAATATTGTAATTAATTATTTGCACGAAAATGGAGACGTAATAACTTCAATTATGATTTTAAATATGGTAGTTGATTATTATTTTAATTTCAATATTTTTCAAAGTGTTCACCAGTATTCAGGCTCTTTAGCTATACTAAGATTTTGAAAGATATTATACACTGTTTAGATGAACTTTCCTAGTATAAAATGTTGAGTTTTTGCGCCCTTTATTGATTCCTGTATATAATGGTTAGAGCCACATAACCTGATACTTATATATATCCGGCTTTTGAGAACTCTTATTCTTTGTTAGGCTCTGTAGTGGGTGTTAAAAGTCTCGTGCGGGTTATTTTAAATTACCAATTCAAAATCAGTTTCATGTTTAACGCTTTTTTATCTGAACCTTAATACGCTCATAATTGGTGTATGATTCGGTGTTTTGATGTAAACTGTTTAAACTTTTAGGTCTAGATTTCAAATGCAATTTCATCGATTCTTGTCCTCACTAGAAAATTTGAGTTGCTACCCCTGGATAAAGTACCTAGCCGAAAACTATTTAAAGAGCAATATATTCCCTTGGGTACCTCTTCTCAAAATAATGATTCATCTCGAAAGTCTCATGGAATTGAGAAAAATACAATTCGGAAAGTATGATTTGTACTAATTTGATAGCAGTATCATTTGGAGCTTCCAGATAATTGAAGAAAGATGATATTTCAAAAGGCATCCGCATGACTCATCAATAAGCCTCTATTGATTCGACTTATTCAACCAATTGCATACAAGAAGAAAGTTCTTGATTCATATCAAATTTACTAAGCTCTGACTCAGCATAGCTATATTACAAATGGACAGATCTCAGATCTGTCCTAAAAAGGCATCCGTGATAGTTTAGTGGCTAGAATCACCGTTTGTCGCTCAAAGATCATTAGATCTTGACAATACATGGTAGACCGGGGTTCAATTCCCCGTCGCGGAGAATATTTTTTTATCCTAATTTCTTGCCAAATTAGGAAGTTTTCAGGATCAAGGATAGACAGAAATGCGTTTTATGTGTATTAGACAATTTGTTCTATGTCATTATTGTTTTGTTTTTATATACACAGTAATTGGCATGTATAGCTTTAGGTTGTAATTCTATGAATAAAGCGAGCAACAATATCTAGATGTACACCGGCTTTAACTGAATAAACTGATTGTAAACGGTTCCCGCTGTGGGGGTTAGCATACGAGATTTAAAAGTGTGATATTTTGTGTCGGACAGACTACTTGAACCCAGTTGTGAATTGAATTCATTATAATTCTTAAACATATACATATAAATATACACGAAAATTAGTTGATTGATCCAGATGTTTTTCAAAATGAGAAAACATCATCCACGGTTGCTGTTGTACCCATTAATTGATCAAATATTTCGTCAAAGAAACGATCGTTAACAATATCAGGTTGTGCAGCACCTGTTGTTGTTCCTTTGAATAAACCAGAAATTTGTGAATTGAAATCATTATCATTAAATATCTTATTTAGTACATCATCATTGCTGACATCATTTGGTGACGACCCTGCAGATGATGATAGAAATTCTCTTGCAACTTGTGTATCGACATTTTCTGGAAAATTGCAATAAGTGTATGGTTCAGTAAGAATTTTGGAATAAAGATCTATTTCCCCTTCATTAAAGTCTATGAAAACATTTGAACTGTTGATATTCATGATAGTTTCATCTTCTGGTTCATCCTCGGTATTTTTTCTGTTACTACCCCAACTGGTTGAATTATTTAATTGCATCCATGCAGTTTGAACATTGATCAAACTTTTGTTAATCTGGAAATGTTTTTTTATTTCATCTCTTCTAGGTCCATTCAAAAATAAATCTTCACTAATAGAACCTTTTTCATCAGATTCTAAAAATTTGATGATCTTATTCATGACTTTAAATTTGTTCTTCTTCAATGCAACATAACTATATTTCCCACAACCCAGGATTTTTAAAGGTTGGTAATATTTGGTACTAAATTTTTTCTTTATCAGATAAAGATAATCTTCCATTCTTTTACACGTTGGTGAGATGAATCTTTCCAATGATTCCTCAGTAATTTGTGCTTTACTTGAATATAATTTGGATTTTAATAATTCTTGAGCATGATATGCACGTAACAATGCCCCCATAAATGTATTTGCTGATCTGAAACAAGCTGTAATCATCAAGGGATAAGCTGCGAAATTTGTATGGGATGGAGAGAAGAATTCAGAAAAAGCACCAGATAAATATGCCCCTGAGATATCTAAAATTGATGTTGCACACTCGAGTGACTTTTGGAAAAATGTTTTGTATAATTTTAGTTCAAGATGAGTGTTAGATTCATAATAACAGCATAGACTAGAGTAGAATGTTGTTTCTAGTGATAAATGTACCAACTGTTTTTCCAATATTTTCAAATTAGCGAAAAGAGCAGCTCTAAATACTCTTGTACCACAATTCAAACCTTTCAATCCTATCAAAGTTTTCATCGAATATTTTTCATCAACGTATGCTCTTATCTGTTCCATTGAATGCACCAAATTAAGTAGAGTCGGCTTGTCTTGCATATTATTGATGGCGTAACAAAACCTAGAGTACATTTCAGTCAATGGTATACTTTTCTCCCATTCTTCCGATTGAGCTTGTTCCACAGAATCCACTGATGTTATAACAGGTGCTTTGACATTCACTAATGATTTATCTGGCAGTACTGACAAAGTTCCCGATAGAACTGAAGTTTCACAATCTAGAGCAACAATACAATGCCATAACCTCCTTCTTAAGTTAAATTCTTTGATATCATTTGAAACTTGTGAATAATTTGCAGAATCCCTATGGAGGCCCATTGCAACTGCAGATTGAACGATAAACCCAAATAATAATTGTGATTGACCTAATGTTAATCCGTCACCATCTTCTGGTGAATCTTTCAGATAAACCCTCAAATATAATAAGGCTTGAATAACATGAATAGTTGTTTTTTTCAAAACTTTATACATGGACAAACATAATTGAGCCACAGAGATTGCACGAACCGATACAGGATTTTTTTTCAAAGGTTCCAAGAAGCTTGGCTGATCGTTATCATCAATAACTGATATTGCAATTGAAGCATACCGTAGAATGATCAACAATGTTGCAATAGTGGCAAAATCTGATCTTTGACTGAATTTGATTTTGGGCTTTTTAGTTTCATTATCAAAACTGATGATTCTGCTAACATCCTGCTTGAATGTTTCCTCATCTATGAAAGGCCTTGAGACCCAAATGAAATGAAAGAAAAAATCTAAAAAATTCTCCGCAAATGTTTTAGTTGGTAGCGTTTCTTCAATTGCCTTAGTTAAAAATTCAACTTCTGCATTTTTAGAATCCTGCATGTTTAAAAATGGGAATATATTATTTTGAAACAGTTGTGCACGATCACTGACGATACGGTCAATTGATTCTCTTAGTTCAGAGTCCTTATATTTAACGTCCAACAACAGTAACCATTTACTTGAACCATCTGGATGTTTGGATTTCCAGGTTTCTTTGAACATTTCCACAACTGATGTTGGTGTGATTTTGATGGATAAAAATAGATAACAAGAGAAAAAGGCCAAGTAGGGATCCATTTTACATATGGACATTGGGTTCAATGGTTTATGTTCTTCATGACTTGAATGTTTCATAGCCAATGTGTTATAGGACTCATATAAATCAATAATATCATCATTATTCTCCCCAAAGTCAGAATAAGCCGTGAAATAGTTATCAGTTTCTGACAGGAGAGTGTGTGTTTTAGCCGCGCTTGGAGTGTTAGGGGAGGATTTGCTCATCTTGGCTTTCAATGCTTCAATCTCATACAACAAATCTTCTCTGGATTTGTGCTTGTAATCATCATTAACCGTTATATTTGTTGTAATCGACTTCTTTTGAACGCTGTTGTTGACCCAGTGTGGCAATTCATAGTAGCACGCAACTCCGAATTTGTGACAGTTTGAACATGATGGCTTGATTTTATCACACTTCAAGTTGAAGATGTTAGTATATTAAAGAACAATGAAGCGGTCCATGTTTACAAATCTCGTTTCAACACAGATGGCAAATAGTGTCAACACTTACTTTGATCTTTCTCTTCTTGCAGTGGGTACACACAAGTGAAAGTCTTTGTCTTTTCCTCTTTTCCCTGGGCTCAGATATGTCAGACATTGCTTGTGATTGAGTATGATGGCAGCTGGTTCCCTGTTTCTTCTTGATCTCTCCAGCTCTTTTTAGCGCTCTGGTTGTATAAGGCCTTTCAGATGGATCTGACCAGACTTAATACCGTACCCGTTTGATAACAATGTACACTTCTTTCTACACCAAACTAAGCACGCGTCAAATAGTTATCTTTTGCTCTTTTTGGCAAGCAAAGCAATAACAACAGGAGAATGTGTCAGTTGTTGAAGGTCTTTCCAAGCGTTTTAAAAGGCTAAAGTATCAATCTAGATTCCTCAAATTAAAAATATCAACACCTTGTCGCGGACACATGCATCTTCAAATGTCATAAACAGAGTTTAAACCACTGGAGCTCTGCTTTTTTGTATGATCCTAGCGCTTACGTTCAGCTATTGTTGAAATTCTGAAATTGTCAGCGTTAGCCGTGTTAAACCCGCAAAAAAGCGTCAGTGGCAGAAAAAGGGATTTTCCGAGGGCGGAGGTTGTTTTTGACATGTGAGAATTACGCCCCCGGAGTTTGTATTACTATAAGAATCACCTCTATCATATTATTCAGTGTTTATACTTCGAACAAGTCATCGTAATTACTAGTGGCATCAAACATAGGCCCCATGGGACCCAAGATCTCGTTGATGAGATCTTCGTTGAGATGAACATTTTCCATACTAGAGTATTCGTCTCCTTGTAAGATATTGGACACTTGTGCATTAAACATTTTATCCTTCGACAACATTTCGTAAAACATACCCAATTGGTCTTCCACTGAAGATGAATTACTTGTGAATGTTTCACCTCTCTTTGCAAATGCTCCTTTAGCCGGAGCTGAACAATATTTGAACCCGCCTCCTAGGATTTCTGTGAATGAATCGATGTCATTTTGTGACAAATCAATGAAATGATTATGATGATTAACGTTGGTGATTGAGTCGCAGAACTGTCCATGCTCACGTAGTTCTTCCTCATCGGTAGAACTGCTCTCATAAGGACTATTCATTTTGGCCATTTGGATCCATTGTGTATAAACCAAATAAAGATCAGTATTACTATTTAGTATTGTCCTAAGCTCTTCTCTTCTCTTATTATGATCAGGGAAAATATTTCCAGCAGCTTGTTTGGTCTCATTGTACTTCAAGAAATCAATGATGTTTTTCAACAATGATAATTTATGTTTTTTCAATGAGTAATAACTGAATTTACAAGAGCAAATAACTTTCAATGAAATATGATATTTAGCACCAACAACCCTTTCATAAATTTCCAAATGATTTTCATAAATATCGCACAATGAATTAACAAGTTTTTCAAAATTTCCAGGCTTCTCACCAGGATTGTTACGTCGAGTGAATGGACATGTAAGTAAATCTTGCGCATTGTAAATTCTCAATAACGAAGATGCAACATGATTTGCTGCACGATATGACAACGTGGAAATGATTGGAATTAGTGCAGAATTGGATTGTACTGGATTAACATAGTTCACGAGTGCATCTGATAAGAAGGCACTTGAAATATCAAATGCATTGGTAACACTTTTCAGACAAAGCTTGAAAAATTTCTTAAATAGATTGAAATTCAAGTTTTCTCTATCTTCGTAATGCACAAACAGAATATGATAAACAATAATTTCAAATGAGGCATGGATTAAATTTTTCTCCAAAATATTGTGATTTTTCAAACAATTAATACAAATTTGTTTTGAATCTTCTTTGGGGATTTCAGACATAGATACCATTTTATTCATTGAATAATCTTCCTCTAATTTATGACTTGCCTTTTTCAATAAAAATATAACCTCTGATAACGTGGTTTTAGACTTTATACAGTTAACTGCAGTGCAAATATCCCTATAAATTTCATGAAGTATTATCTCTTTTCCAATTTCATCAATTACTGCTTGCTCAACAGAATCAGTTTCAGCATCACAAGTCGGCAAGTGAACATCAATCAATATCGAGTCAGGAACGACGATTAAGGAACCAGCTAGAATAGACGTTTTAGTGTCTAATGAAACGATACCATGCCATATGCGCCTTTTAAGATTCACAATCATAGTGCTTTCAGACGTGATGAAATGAGTGGGGTCTTTATTGAGACCCATCGATAAAGCCGACTGGACCAAAGAACCAAACAGTATTTGAGATTGTCCCATAGTTAAGCCATCACCATCTTCTGGAGCTTCTCTGAAATATAATCTAAGGAAAAGAATTGCCTGAACGATTTCCATTGTGGTTTTCCTCAAGATTTTGTACATGGATAGACATAATTGAGCAACATTAATGGCTTTAACAGTGACTGGGGTTTTTTTCAACTGAAGCATAAAAGCTGAAAGGTATCTATCTTCTGTAACTGCAATGGCGATTGATGCATATCTTAAAATTATGAGCAATGTGGCAATGATTGCAAAATCATGTCTTTCCTTAAGCACGATTTCAGGATTCACACCTTCAAAATCGAAAACGATTATTCTTTGCACATCGTTCATGAAAGAAATTTCATCAACATAAGGTCTTAAAACCCACATAAACTGAAAGAAAAACAGCAGTAGAGCATCCATATCATTTTTATGTGGCAAAACTTCCTTGATCGAAGTGATAAGAAATTGAACATTGATATCATCTGAACTTTTCATACTTAGAAAGGGGAAAATATTTGCACCGAAAAGTTTGGATCGATCGCTTCTTATTCTCTGTATTGAAGCTAACAAATTTGCATCACTTTTATCGATATCCAATAAAAACAACCATTTAGATTCACCTCCGGGGTGTCTTGATTTCCAATTTTGCCTAATTGTATCTGAAAGTGATTCTGATGTTACTTTTAACGTTATGAATCTAAAGCACAGGAAAAATGCCAGATAAGGATCGATTCTATATGTGATCATAGTATTGAGTGGTTTATATTCTTCATGACTCGAATGTTTCAAGGCCAATGTATCATTCGATCGGTAAAAATCAATGATATCTTCAGCATGTCCTTCCAATTCCCCATCTATATCAGAACTTGGTGAGCGACGACTTAGTTCATTTTGATCAGCTTCTGCACTTCTCCCGCCACTTTTAGCCAACGATTTCCAATAGTCAATTTCTTGATACAGCTCATCTCTGGTCTTAGAGGCGTAACCTCTTTCCAAAACGATCTTCGTTTCCACTTGGTCTTGATCCAAACTTGTATTGACCCATGTTGGCTTCTCATATTCACATACTTTACCTAATCTCGTACAATTCGAACACTTTGGCTTGGCTTTATCACACTATTCAGAACTAATCGTTAGTACAGAGCTAGCCATCAAAAGAGCGCGAACATACATACCCTAACCTTTCTATTTCTGCAGTACAGACAGGTGAATGTGATTCTTTGCCTTTTCCGCTTTGGTTTTTCTTCGCCATTCGACATCTTTTGAACAACGGTTCGTACCTAAAGCTCAACAACACTCCCCGTCTACCGTGAAGTCCGTTTACAATCAACACATGCGTCTGCTCTATAAGCTTTGGTTATAAGAATGAAATAGAAGCAAAGAAGTCGGGTTTTGGAAATTGTACTTTCTCTGTCTTGACTTAAAGCTTGATATTAGGCTCGGATTTAACTCACAATTTTGCGCGTTAGACCCGCGCCAGAGTATTTACTACAGGAAATCATCAGCGTGATTGGTAATTTAGTGCCATACACCAGGTGAAGAGGTGCAATATATTAATAAAAAGATTTTGTCCCTTTCATAAGCTCATCAATCTCAATAGCCGGGCTAAGAAACTCGGATACAAGTTCGTTCCCCAGTTGATCAAAGTGCGCTTCTTCAGCCGTTTGATTTTTTTGGAAAACAAAACTAGACATATGTGCGTTAAACATTGGGTCTTTTGTAAACTCATCATAAAAATTGTCGAAATCACTAAGTGGTTGCGGTTTGATTCTCATTTCTTTGCCTTCATAACTCGAACCATTAAGATTAACGGGAGTTTCATAATATCGAAACCCATTGCGAATGATATTAATTAGCTCTTGAACTTCTTGCTCTGTATAACTGGTCAAGTGATTTGTGTGACTTATATTAATAATAGGGTCCGAAAGATCTAGCTGATTGAAGTCACTATTTGGTTGCGGTAATGAAGAGGCCCCCATTGATTTCGCTTTACTCAATTGCATCCATTGTGTATAGACTGAAAACCAGCCCTTGCTCATATCAAGAGCCTGTCTAACTTCATCTTTCTTGGAGTCATTGCTGAACAAATCCGTCAATTTTGATTCATCATTCGTCGCCACAAATCCAATCAACTTATTTAAAACATCAAACTTATGCTTCTTCAATGAATTATATGCAAATTTGGAAGCGCATACAACTTTCAATGAAAGGTGATACTTTGCACCAATGTTTTTCTCGAAAACATCCAATTGAGCTTCACAAATGGAACATATCAATTTAATGAAACTTTCAAGATAAGTTTGAAGACCCAAAGTTGAAGTTGCCAATCCAAACTGCGAAGTCAATAATTCCTGGGCATGGAAAGCTCTCAAAAGTACACCACAAATAAAATTTGTAGATCTATAGGAAAGAGACACCAGTAATGGATATATCTCAACATTTGATTGTGCAGGATTCACATAAGATTTAAATTTACCTGTTAAATATGCACCACTTATATCAAGCCCAAAGATAAGACTTTGAATACATTTTTTGAAAAAATCTTTGAACAATGGGACACTAAGATATTTGTTGTGTTCATATCTTACATAAAGGAATTGGTAAACAATCACTTCAAGTGAAATCTGGATTAACTGTTTTTCCAAAGTTTTATGATTTCTCAACACAGATGCCTTATAAAGTTGTGATCTGTTATCAAGACCAGTCACGGGGTTTAGCGAGGCAACAGAATACGTTGCATCAACATAATTTCTCGCCTCATCCATTCTTGAAATTATGTTTTTCAATCTAGGCTTATCAGCCAAATTATTGATCGCTTCACATAGTTTTTGATGAAGGCAGTTCAATCCCATCTCTTTCTTCATTTCATCCAGCTGCGATCGTTCAAGTGGGTCACCCAGAGTTAAAACTGGATATTGAACAGACATCATGTGAGGCGGAGGAAGTGCACTTAAAGTCCCAGACAATGCCGAACATTGGCTATCTAAAGAGTACAGTGCATGCCATATTCTTCTTCTTGTGTTAGCGACCCTTATATCACTTGATCCAATGTGAAAGACTGGATCTCTGTTCATACCAACAGTGATAGCAGACTGAACAATGAACCCAAAAAGCATCTGTGATTGACCCAGCGTTACACCATCACCTTCTTCAGGGCAATCTTTCAGATAAAGTCTCAGGTATAACAATGCTTGAATGACAGCAAGTGTTGTTTTCTTTAAAATTTTGTAAA
>JAJMFN010000038.1:0-26028 GCA_030574735.1 Hansenula sydowiorum
AAAGGGGTCTTTCACAAGGGAACTATTCAAACATTCTTACGTTATTGTTACGACTTCGCCAAGCATGTCTCCATTCTGAACTAGTTCGTATTGGTGAACGTAAACAAGGTATCACGTTTGATGAAGATGGTAAGATAAAGAAAAGTGCCACTTGGGAAATGATGTATGATTTCGTCAAAAAATTGAAGCCTGAAGTGGTCAGAAGAATCAACAATACCTCGAATGATGAAAAGGGAGCCGAATCTACTGAAAAGAAGACTGAAAGCGATGCAGATGAAGGCAGATTCCAATGCCCAATTTGCCTTGATAATCCAATAGAGGATGAATGGATGATGTTCAATCCTTGTGGACATGGTCTTTGCAAAGAGTGTATCGAGAGCTTTTTCGAACGTTTCCAAGAAGGGGAGGCGTTAGATGTCAGAATTGCTAAATGTACACAATGCAGAATGCAAGTTAAGGAAACGCATTTGTTCACATATGAGATGTTTGATAATGTTTGCAACAAAAATATGTCGAAATCTGTTATTCAATTACTTCATGAGAAAAAGAAGGAAGAGATGAAAAAAGTTGAGTCATCAATTTCAGAAACTGTTAAAAACCTTGGTTTATCTCCAAAGTTTGAGAAGGCTTTAGAATTGATTGGGAAAATCAATAGAGAATTTCCTGACGAAAAAATCATCTTTTTTTCACAATTCACATCATTATTTGATGTTTTCTCCAAATTTTTATCAGAAAGACATATCAATGCATTACGTTATGATGGTTCAATGACTTCAGATGCTAGAAACGATACCATTAAAGAGTTTTATAAAAATCCAAATTATAAATTATTGATGATCTCCTTAAAAGCAGGTAATGTTGGTTTAACATTGACATGCGCCAACCATGTTATCCTCATGGATCCATTTTGGAACCCATATGTTGAAGAACAAGCACAAGATAGGGCTCATAGAATTGGTCAAGAGAAGAGGGTTAACATTTATAGACTATTGGTTAAGAATACTGTTGAAGATCGTATTATGGAACTACAAGAGAAGAAGAAAGAGTTGGTTGAATCTGCACTTGACGAGCAAGGTATGAAGAAAGCTGGTGGATTGGGTCGTAACGAGATTGAGTTTTTATTTAATTTACGTGGTTGATGTTATTTTTGTGTTATTTTTGATTTTTTGCCTAATAGAATAGTGCAGTGTTTGTTTGTTTTCAATTCATCATGTTGTTTTACTATTACACCATACATATATACACAGTCATCCTGGTGGTTGTCCAGTGGTGTTTCCATCTTTATTTATCTAAGTCGGTTTATCTTTTAAGTGTAGCACTTTTATGCAATGCTGTTTGCATTTTCATTTCCTGTTAGGGAAGTCAACAAGCTGAAATTTTCAAGAGCAAAAATATTTCAATGATTTTTTGAAGGGATCGGAAAAAAGCCATATCAAAATCGGTGAACAATAGAGAAGACTTATCTATCTAAGCAGCTATACATTATCAAAGATGAGTGGTGAATCAATGTAAGTTGGATGGAATTACGATAAGATTCCCAAGATCACTAACAAAAGTCTCAGCTTATTTATCTTTTCTGTCATTTTAAATGCGGTCAACTTGTTCTTTCAAGTGTACTTCACAATCATGTATTCTGATTTAGAATGTGATTACATCAATCCTGTTGAATTGTGTAATAAATTGAACACCTATATTATCCCAGAAGCTGCTATTCATGGGTTCCTAACCATATTATTCTTGTTGACTGGTCATTGGTTCACATTCTTGTTGAATGTTGCATTATTAGCTTTCAACGTTAACAAGATTGTGAACAAGAATTATTTATTAGATGCTACTGAAATTTTCAGAACTTTATCCAAACATAAGAAAGAAAGTTTCGTCAAGTTAGGCTTCTACTTGTTCTTGTTCTTCTATTATCTATACAGAATGATTATGGCTTTGATTGCTGATGATTAGATGTCAAGTGGTTTTCAAGTTCTCATGAGAGTTCAATCATATTCAGGGGAAAACAAACAACCAACTATTGATTGGGAACCTCCATTTGACATTGTTGGTGGAACTTGAGGCTCTAGATATCAATGGTATAAACTTATAAAGCGAAGAATGAAGCGCAAACAACGGGGAGGTGAGATAAGATTAAAAAAAAACAATTTACAACAACCGGAAGAGAGAGTAGTTGATGATGAGACTAGGAGTTTATGTGATAATGAGATAGTTCATATATATCGTCGCATTTTGTATAATACATATTTTTTTTTACCAAATCATAGTTGATCGAACTTTTTTTGTTCTTTATGATATTAAGTATGGTGATGCATATGTAGGTATGTTCTCGAAAGTTATTGACGTTGGCGTTGGCGTTCGATTTCTTAAAGTTTGTTATTCGCCTCTTTCAATTTGTCCAAAAGCCCCCAATTTGGATCAATTATTGTGTTTAGTTTGTTTAGTTTAGCCAAGATTGATTGATCTTTGATCTTATCTTGCCCATCGTCGTTAGAATCTTGAGGGATTTCTTGTAATTTCTTGGTGATTTTTTTTCTGATTTGTATTTTGTTTCGTAATTCATTATAATTTGATCTTAATTGTTCTAATTTCCTTAGGTTTTTATTAATCTCTTGACTTTCTTCAAATAATTCCTTCCTAAGATCTTGTTTCTCGGTTTTCAATTCTCTCAACTGGGATAAATATCTATTATTTGTCAAATTCAAATCCAAAACTTTATTAAAATGAACTTTGTTCAGTTTTTGGAAATTCTTGAAATGTTCACCTTCTTCAGCCTCTAAGGACTCATTCAAACTTTGTAGGACAATATCAATTGATGATAACCTCGCATTTGATGTAGGCAGTCTTGATATCTTGATTTCCTTCGTCCCAACAGAATAAACATCGTCCAAATCATCCTCATCGGATTCACCAGGTAGATTTGCTTGGAACCTGTCATCGTAGTATCCAACCACTTTATCGTCGTGATATGCTTCGTCATCCTGATCATCTTCATCGTCGCCTCCTTCATTGTCTATATAATCTTCCCCAGCTTCATCATCTTCCACTTGTTTCGCCTTTGACTTCTTCAACTTCTTACTTTTGGGATCCGGTTTCGTAACTGATTTGGCTTTAGATTTCTTGCTTGGCTTTGACTTCAAATTGGACTTTGATCTCGATTTTACCGTTCTATTCTGCCTCACTTCTGGCTCATAGTCTTCATTGATCAGCTCTTTAGGAGTGACGGGGTTATTCTTCTTCCTCTTGACCTGTTTGGAGGTCTTCTCGACAGCCTTTGGAGTCCTAGTTCTTGACACTTGACGAGTTTCAGGTGAATACGCCAAAGATAGCTCTTCTGTGATCAAAGCACCAGAATCCTGTGAAACTGGACGCCATTTGTTCTTAGGGGTGTTCGGTTTGCCTCTGGTCCTGGAACTCGAGCTTGATCTTCTCTTCTTCGGCGTCTTTATCACGATGTCATTCCCAGTGGTCAATTGACGGGAGCTGTCGTCAAATGGTTAGTGCATGGTTCTTAATATCAGTGTATAGTTAATACCCACGCAGCACCTCTTTTCCGTATTTCTCTTCTCTCTTCACGATCCATCTCAAAAGCACCGATGACTAGTCTATGTCGCTGATTCAAACCAACAACCAGTCTATAAAACACGCTTCAGACTACTCTTCAACGCTCTTTGAAGCTCTCTTCACCAGCTTTGACGCGTAACCGTTTCTCATCGTCTTGTTTTCTCTTTGCAGAAACTCCATCCACCAGCGATTTTCCTTATCTAAGCAGTGTTAAAGCGAAACTGATTTGAAATAAATTGAGCCCAATATCTCTTTTCCCTTTGATTGTTCAGTCTTTAACCTGATCAAGATGTCCAGATATAACAAGAGATACTCCCTGGTGGGTTTGGCAGCTGTTGCACTAGTCGGAGGTGCTTATTTGGTCTATAAAACCTTCCCACATCTAACAGAAGGTGACTCAAACATCGAAAAAATCAATTTCGATGAACTGAGTGATGAAGAGCTGAAGGAATGGTTACTGAAAGTGAGTATACTGGGTTCCGATTGAATAAGAGTGGACCACTAACAGCTATCTACCAGAATAAAGTCTCTGTTCCAGAAGATGCTACAAGAGAAAATTTGACTACTTTGGCCAACTCAATATAATCACCATGAACAATACTGCTAATACTTCTAATTCTTTTTTTTCTAAACAGTCTAATATGATTTCTAACATTCAAACCACCTATCTTTCTGTAGAGAGTAATCTATCATTATACTTTTTCAGTGCGCTTTGGAAAATTTGTCTAGTTAATCCTTTATCTTCATCGATAATATGGGCAAATTGGACTCCTAATGTTTCAACGTCTCTGTTTCTAAGCTCGTCATCGAACAGAACGACATGCTTCAGATGGATATCCTCATCGATATTCGCCATTGCTGCTTTGATATGGTTCTTTTTGGTACCTGTTCCGAATTGCAAGTCATGGAAATAGTTGATAGCGGGCTCACCGTTTAAATGCAAGGTTCTGAGTATTTTCCTAGCAACTGCTGGTGCACTGGTCCTACTAGCTGCAACTATGTATATATTGTTCTGTCTCAGCTCTTCGAAAATTTCCGCAACGTCTTTATAAAAGGATAACTGGAATCCATATCTTAAATTATTGTTAGTCTCTGTAGACACATCAAAGCTGTGAAGTCATACTCACTTATCCACCACGGTATGGGTGCTCTTTGCTTTTATATGAGGGGAGATGTGGGTATCACACCAGCACTATCGTTGTTAGATCTGGATCTTATCACTAATCATGATTTGCCATTCAGGTACTCACAGCTGTTGAAAGTTGTTAGAATACAGTCTATTGGTCCAGTAAAAAGAAAGCACATACGCCACAGTGTGTAGTCCAAGTCGAACACCACCACTTTTGGATACTTTGACATTCTTGGTAGCCTCTATAAGCAAGAAGATTTGGTACTACAAGTGAAATATCAATGAGACATAACTGGGTCTCGGAGCACACTAGCCACACCAGCTACTGCTGTGGCTGGTGTATACTAAGTCACGTGCTCGATCGAATCTCTGTGGCTGGTGCGAGTCGTCGACATTTGAAAAAGTGAAAACCCAACAAGTGTCGTCCAAGTTCCTGACTTTCTTGATCTTTTGCCCTTGAATCGTTGTCTAGCCACCTCAGTTACCTCTCAATTGACACAATGGTCTACACTGCCAGACAAATCGGTGCCAAGAACACCTTGGACTACAAAGTCTACGTCGAACAAGATGGGAAACCAATCTCTCCATTCCACGATATCCCATTATACGCTGATGAATCCAAAAAAATTTTGAACTTTGTTGTTGAAATTCCAAGATGGTCAAATGCTAAATTGGAAATCTCTAAAGAGCAAAAATTGAACCCAATCATTCAAGATACCAAGAAGGGTAAATTAAGATTCGTTAGAAACGTCTTCCCACATCACGGTTATATCCATAACTATGGTGCTTTCCCTCAAACTTGGGAAGATCCAAACCAAACCCATCCAGAAACAAAAGCTAAAGGTGATAACGATCCTTTAGATGTCTGTGAAATTGGTGAAGCTGTTGGTTACACCGGTCAAGTCAAACAAGTCAAAGTCTTGGGTGTCATGGCTTTATTGGATGAAGGTGAAACCGATTGGAAAGTCATTGTTATCGATGTCAACGATCCATTAGCTCCAAAATTGAACGATATTGAAGATGTTGAACGTCATTTACCAGGCTTATTAAGAGCAACCAACGAATGGTTCAGAGTTTACAAGATCCCTGATGGAAAACCAGAAAATCAATTCGCCTTCTCTGGTGAAGCTAAAAACAAAAAATACGCTGAAGAAGTTATCAGAGAATGTGCTGAAGCTTGGGAAAAATTGATCAAAGGTCAAACCCAACCAGATGGAATCGCATTAACCTCATCAGTCTTGGAAGATGTTCCATCTTTCGATGCTTCCGCTGCTGCTGAAATCCCAGCTGGTGGTAAAGACTTGAGAGACGCTCCAATTGACAAATCTATTGACAAATGGTTCTTCATCTCTGGTGCTTCCGCCTAAAGTCTACGTGGACACCTTTAGAAAATCTTTACATCCCTTTTTTAAATAACTAAAAAGATATATTGAATGTACTTTTTTTGCTATTGATATTTTAATTTGTAGAATTTTTAGCATTTTGAAGAAATTTAACGATTTTTGAATGATCTTTAACACCATCGGTTTCAACGCCTCCAGAAACATCGACACCAATCACACCGTTCAGTTTGACAGCCTCTGTAACATTCTCAGGTGTTAATCCACCGGCAAGCACATATTTTGCCTTGTTTTCTTCAGCCCATTCGCTTAGTTGGGTCCAATTCAATTTGACACCTTCACCACCAGCTTCGCTGTCAAATAGTGGTAAAATATGCTTGTTTGGTTTGGTACTGTCCAATACTGCTGGTTCGTTTGGGACAAATCTTGCTATCGTAGGAACAACTAATTTAGGAATATATTCCTCACGATCTTCAGATCCATGTAATTGAACAAAATCAAGTCCAACTTCTTCCACAATCTGATTGATTTCATCTATGCTTTGATCTTTGAAAACACCGACAGAAAATGGACCTTTCTCAACAATAGCATCACGAACTGGTACAAACCAATCGGCCCCGTCTCCACGCCCAAATGATCTATATACGTCTGTGGATGTGATTTTGAATCTTCTCAAATTGACAATATTAACAATCTCCTTAGCAATCGCATGATCAACAGTACGAGCTTTTCCAGGAACGAAGATCATCCCAATCAAGTTAGCACCGTTGTCCAGAGAGACACGGGCACTTGATGTATCCTTAATACCACATATTTTCACCAAAGTCATCTTTATTATCTTTGATATATCGTAATATTGAAAGAAATGTGTAAGTACAAAAGAGTTCAATTATGATTTTTGCTACGACTGATTGGCTCTGCCAATTTTACGGCTCATTAGTCAGCGCTCTAGAAAAAAACAAGAAAAGTTGAATTTTGACATCAAAATTGAAATATTGTGAACTTGAAGGATCAAGAACAGAGTTAAAGATGTCATTGGAGCTAGAGAGAAGTGCATTGGAGGAACTGCAGACGATAGAAAACGCTATAACGCAGCGGATCCAGAGAAATCCGGAGTTATATGAGGGATATTTACACGATCCCAATTCAAACTTATCGTCAAAAAAGAAAAGGTCATTTAGAGAAGTGTTATTGCAACAGCATGAGATCTCCAGATTTCTAGAGCAGCATAAGAAACAGAAGTCATTTGTCCAAACCAGCTTGAAAGATGATGCTGTAAGGTCTGAAGAGCTGAACCTGCTGAATGATCCAACGTTAGAATTGAAAAGATTTGATGAACTATATCAAGGAATCAAAAACAGTGATAATGAAACAGTCGTCAAGAACTTGGGCTCGATGTATAACATGAAATCATCAAAAGTAGGAATACTTAGTGAACTATCAGGTGATTTGGACCTTAGCGTGATGTTCTCTGGCGAGGAGTACTTTGGGAAATATCTTGATCTTGTTTCTTTCCATGAACGTTGGTTGAATTTATCATCTGAAAAAATTAGCTATGTTAAATATCTGGATCTTTTCGATAAATTTGAAGATTTGAACGTCAAAAAGAATGACGACTATCTCAAATACCTTGTTGGTCTAAGTGATTATCTTCAAAGTTTCATCAAAAGATCAACTCCGTTATTCGAACTGGAAAAACTGATGAACAAAGTTAATGAAGAATTTAGGGAGGAGAAGAGCTCAAACGAACTATACTGTGAAGCCTGTGAAAAGGAATTTGCCAAGAAAACTGTTTTCGGTGGTCATTTGACGGGAAGGAAGCATATTAAGAATGCAAAAAAACAATCTCAACAGGGAACTACTACCACCTCAAACACATCAACAAATAAAGGGTCGAAGGACCAGAAGAGTTTTGAATATTACGAATATCTAATAAAAGAGCTCGTCAAACCTTTGGCCACTAAACGTCATGATACTAAACTCAACACTGAGAGAAGAAAAGCATTAACTGAAAGAGAACGTATCATTGAAATCTCCCAATTGGAAAAAGATGAAGCTCTATCTGATAGTGATGATTCCTCCAATGAACAAACAGAAGAGAATCCGGATTTCAAAGATGGTGTCTATAATCCAATGAACTTGCCGCTAGGTTTTGATGGACAACCAATTCCATACTGGCTATGGAAGTTACATGGTCTTGGAATTGAATATAATTGTGAGATATGTGGTAATTTCACCTATAAAGGCCGTAAAGCTTTCGAGAAGCATTTCCTTGAACCTAGACATATCCATGGCTTGAAATGTTTAGGTATAATACCATCTACTGTTTTCAAAGATATTACAAGTATCAAAGAGGCTAGTGATTTATGGGCTAAAGTTAAAAAGGAGAAACGATTGGAGGAAGGGGAGAAGGAGAATGCCATTGAAGTGGAGGATGACGAAGGGAACGTGATGAGTGAGAAGGTCTACAACGACTTGAAGAAACAAGGGTTGATATAATTTTAAGTAAGATCTCTAATTTGGTAAACTTTTGTAGTAGCTTTATAGTATAAAAAAACCGCGAATTTCAGTTCATGTGTCAAAAAAACGTCAACAAAAGCTCCCGCAACTTGAACTAAACACTTCTCAGCAGGATATCGTTCAGGTAATGTCAGTTTCCCTGTTCTTGTTCACTTTCAACTGTGCAAAGCTACCACAAGCGGACTTTTCCGAGTTGGTCCAAGCTTTACCAGCAGAAATACCTGATGTTTTGGTATTTGGATTTCAAGAGCTCGTCCCCATAATAGATTCAAGTCTCCCAGTGAAGGTCAATGAATGTTTATTTGGATTGGATGAAAGTCTTCATGGAGTTCTAAGGCAAAAGTATGGCGAATCGTCTTTAATAACAACAATAAGCGTCCAGCACCTTGGTGCAATTGGCCTTATAGTAATGACACCTTATCAAAGTGAGGCTAAGAATATCGAGAGTGCGGTTGCTAGTTGTGGTGTTTTCTATTCAAGCTTGAAAGGTGCTGTTGCCACTAGATTGAGCTTCAAATCTCAAGAATATACATTTGTTAGTGCCCATCTAAGCGCTAATGAAGGATTTTTCGAGCGAAGAAATAAAGATGCCTGGAGATTGCTAAGAAGTTTAACGTTCAATGACGGTTGGAGTTGTATCAAACCTGACTGTCACACGTTTTTCATGGGTGATTTGAATTACAGAAATGCCATCTATGGAGATGAGCTAAAGAGACAAATGGAAGAAGGTGCTGTTTTCAAAGGTTTCACCGAGCAAGATGTACATTTTGATCCTACTTATAAATTCCACGTTGGAACCAGTGAATACAATCCAAAGAGAGTTTCGTCCTGGTGTGATCGTGTTTTATACATACCATATGAAGAGGATGTGAAACTTTTGAGGTATGATAGCTTACCTTTCAAGTCATCAGATCATAGACCCGTTGTGCTCTCACTAAAAGTTCCAAACAAGCCTCCAAAAAGAATCGTTGACAATAAAGGCTACTTAATTGAAGGTGGTGAATACTTGAAGAGTACGTATAGCTCCAAGCTCGGTAATTATGTAATGATCATAAGTGATTCCGTTATTGCTTTGAGTTTGGCTAGTGTTACCACTACAAGTGGAAGAATTGCTTTGGTGTTGTTGATTTTGCTAATTTTATTCCTGTTGAAATGAAGCGATGGACTTTTGATGTATTATAATGTATTACTAGATGTTAAACTATGTGTTTATATATAGGTTTGTGTGTGATTGAGTTGTAGATCTAAGTAAATAGTTCAAGTATGAAACAGATCAAAGATATGCGAAGACCTGAAAGTTATACACAAGTCTCTGGCCATTGGATCAATAAAACTTTTTCCAAGGAATTTATGGACTGTGATGACTTTCTTGTTTCATTTCAAAAAAAATGCATATAATTCGAAGGCTTCTGGGAGATTTGATGTTATAATCAGCTTAGGGTCCAAAGTATATTTGTCAAGGGAGTCGTGATCTACGGAAAAACAACTAAGGAACACGGTCAAAGCTCCTGTTCTCCGCTCTCCTTGGTGATATACTCATTGAGCAATGTGAAAAGATGCTAGACATTGAACAGATGATTTTTAACAATGTATATTCATAGAAAAGTTTTAATGCTCTAATCTGCCAGTGCGTCGTGACAGTAAAAGGCAACACAAACTCTACCATAAACCCAAAAATATATGGAATATCCACTCTCTACTATAGATCTCACTTCTCAACGATCTACAAATGGTAGCCACTTTGTATATTTTCTCTCTGTGAGATAGAAACGGCAATTTTCAGACTTTTACCCTTTGCCATCAATTTCTTTTGTATAGTTTGATCTCATAAGTCTGATTGTGATTCAATCGTGAGATCACCCATTTACCTCGCTGATCTCCTTCCTCTTAGTGTATGTGGTGATAGTTTTCATAAAATTGTATAATATATTCAGTGGCAATGTTGAAAGCAAAGTGTCGTAGAATCAGTAGACCTCGATCTGTGAGGAGTCATGTGTCCGAGTTTATAAAAACAACGAGAAGCTCATTTGAAAGAAATCTGACGAGCAATAGAACACGTAAGTCATGTAAGTCCTAGATAGTCACAGAGAGTGCCACGGTTCTACATAGTTCTATTTTGCTACGCGCATTATATGCTCAAGACTTTTTGGCTCTTTAGAATAAAGTGCGCGAACGCCGCTTGAGGTTATTTTCTTTAAGATTAGAACTCAAGCCATAAGAGTTGTATTAAATTACAGAGACCATTTGAAACAATATATATTTATCTTCAACCTGCACAAAATGTTTCATCTCTCTTTCTCCCATCTCTTAAAGTCCTCAGGTTTACACTGAAAAGCTAAAAAGCATTTTCACAAACACAGGAAACTCTTAACTAATTGAAGATGACAATCTCTGCTTCTGACTTACCACTTGAATTGATCAGTCAAATCGTTGATTACTCAGGGCATCACAGCTTTGCTGGATTATTGGATCTTACAAGAGCTAATTTTCAAGTTTTCTCTCCTCTCGTATGTGATCGTATTGCAATTTTATCCAATGACCCCAACAATCCATCCCGCTGCTTTACATTTTTAGACAGTTTTGAGAACTTACCGCTAAAAGTCTTCAATAAAATTACCCCAGATATTAAACGAAAATACAAGAATTACTATGTGAACATCAACTTGGACGTTGATAGTTCCTTGGCTTTTATAGCGCCGTTATTGGATTTAGACGATAATTGTCAATTCAAATTGAATGTTTACGCAACAGATTGTTGCGTTACAATGATTCAAAATTTCTGGGACAAGCTTTACGATGAAGTTAAGCATGCACTTATTAGATACTGTCGAGGCAAACGAGATCTTTGTTTTTATGATATGTTTGCAAAGTTTGAGAAAAAAATTCTTGGATGTACTGCATATTCATCCCCAGAATTCAATGAAGGAAAATTTGTTGATCAAATTGAGCGTATTTGGATCTTCACGAACGCTAAAATGTTCTGTGAAAGAAGTTTAATTGGATTGAAAATGGCTAATTTGAGAAGGCTAGAGTTGGGTACTCTTGATTATACAACGGTACGACAAACATTGTCATCAAAAGTCACTCCCTATATTGTTTTGAGTGAAATCATACGATCTATCCCAGAAGATCGTATGAGAGATACTGCTAGTCTTGAAAATTTGTTTGGAAATGAGCCTCAAGATAATGGTGTCGTTGTAAATCATGAAATAGAGAGACTTCTTCTTGAGGGAGTGAATGATGCTGACATCATAGCTCGTCATATAGAGAGATTTTTACGTGGGCAAGAAGATGACGAAAGTGATGATGATGGCTTCGACGATGATTCTGATGATGAGTCTGATGATGAGTCTGATGATGATTCTGATGATGATTCTGATGAGGATTCTGATGAGGATTCTGATGAGGATTCTGATGAGGATTCCGATGAAGATTCTGACGATGACTTCGATGCAGGTTTGTTTACTTTCCCGGCTGCCGATGTACTAACACTCGACCATGGACCCGGTAGATTGTTGACTACAGGGATTTTATCGCTAACCTCTGATGAGGTTGTATCTTATTTTTATGAAAGTTACAGATACGAACTTGCATACTCTTTGATAAATTGTGACTTCCCCAGATTGGAAGAATTCCACCATGAAATGAATGGCGCTTCTTCAACGACAACATCACATATCGCAAGATTGATTAATTGCCGTTTCGGCAGTATTGTATCAATGACAATAATTTACTGTAACCATTTGGCTTTTGAATGGTGCTCGTTTCCAGTTTTGGAGAAATTGGAGCTCGAAACTAAACAACAAAGTTATGATGGATATGTGAGTTGCGAAGGATTAGACGTTCCAAATATAAAATCAATCACACTTCCAGATGCAAATACATTAGATCAGTTGGAAGTTGGTCATATCGCTCATCATGGGAAATTAATGGAAGTTCGCTTCACCAAAATTCTTCACGATGATTATATCTTGGAAATAAGGCAAATACCACCCTTGCTAAATCCAAGGGCGTCTGCTTTTATTGTTTCGGGCCCAAAACGTTGCACTCTTTCGAGATTAAGAGAGGGTGATGAATCTGACGGGAGCTCTTCTGTGAGAGTTGGTCATTATTTTGCTACAGGTGATATACTTACTGAGTTCGACTATAACGAGATAGGAGTTGCATTGCAACAGTTTAACTTTATATTAACCAGGGATGCAGCCGCTATTCAGAGAAGAAGTATCTTCACGTCATATGCTGCTATCCCCTATTTTGAACTATTTACCCAACGAGATTTCACTCGAGAACCTGGGTTTGCTCCTAATTATCTTTATGCTGTTTATAACCCGTCTAGATAGTAATTACAATTACGATCAATTTTGGTTCTGTCATCTATTGTAGGTTCACTACGGATCATAAAGATTACTTATTTTGAACAATGGATAGAGTTCTGGAACTTGCTTCTAATCGGTCAAGAAAGAAGAGTTGAATGTTCTTTGAGTTATATAATTATAAACTATCTTATTTCAAAATTAAAGGTGGTCTAAGTCAAATACTGGATAGTCCATTCACTGGTGGTTTTCCTATTGGTGAAAAAAGCGGTTGTTGAGAAGTTATATATGGATCTGATGAATAAAGGACCATTCTATTGTAAAAATGAAAAGGAAACAACTTATAATACTTGAGCTTATTGGTTTGTAATTTGTGTGCAATAATGGAGGAGACCATGATGAAACTTTCAGTAGCTCAAACAAAATGAGCTCCCTACAGATGCTTACTATTGAGATGTTTTATCGTTATTAGGAAGGAAAAAAGAACGGCCCATATGAATACACCTCAACGATTTTGTGTAACGTTACACAAAGACAAAATCATATAAAACGAGCCCCTTGCCCCATTTCCTGCTTTCCTCTTCCTCTTCACAACGCTCAACTTTTCAAATACAATTATCACAATGTATAATCAAAAAATGAACAACAAAAACACAATTATGGAAACTGCAAACATCGGACACTTACCTACTGAGATCACGAGAGTCATATTTGGACATGGGCTTGGGATTAGAGACCTAAAGAACCTTGCACAAAGCAATTTGCCCATATGCAGGTCATTATTGCTTAAGCATGTAGCCATTATAACCAATGATGTTGAATTTGCTGATCAAAAACTTTTATTCATGGACGGGCTTGATGATGTTGAATTTGAAATTTATACAGAATTTCCTAAACATTTAGGACGTTTCCAATACAGATTTTTCATCGTTAATCTTAACTTGGATCTCGACAAAAAAACCTATAAGGGAATTCTATATGATCTTTTCAACCTTGATTATCAAGAGGATTTTAAAATCATATTGAATGCTTTCACGGGAAAGGATCTTGGGTTTTCTTTGGATTATGGAGTTATTCCTGCTGTTAGTTCAACATTCAGAAAAACGTTGCGCCACATTATGCAAAAAACCGCCATAAATTATTTGAAAGATGCAAAAAAGTTCCCAGTTATTGATGCTGAGTGTGAACTTGAAGTCGATCGTATCATTGGGATATTCAAAAAAAGATTGGTGGAACTTCGTGGTTTTGAAATCACAGACCTCGAACTATACAAGGATGGTTGGATCGAGCTTAGTGATTGTTTGAAAAAAGTTGTTATACTTCCTGAAGTTTCTGAATTAGAAACTTACTGTTTGGAAGGGTTAAAATTGGAGAGGTTGGAAGTGTTGGCTTTGGAGAATCTTCATTCTAGTGCAATATATACGTTGTTGAAGCTCGATATCAAGCATTTTGATATTATGAACGATGATAGCCGCAATCTTTCTAATGAAGCGCAAAGAGTGGATGAAATATACATCAAGACCATGAGACTCCCATATAGACCATGTCATTATATTCTTAAAGATTGCAAATTACCATCATTGAAAATAATCAAGAACAAAGCCACTTACTCACCAATTTTAAAGATTGAGGATTGTGAATTCAATGGGATTGAAAAATTGGAAGTCAATTATAATAAGGAGCTTCACATCAAGGGGAACACACAGATGAATAATTTGAAAGAATTGAAGCTTTTACCAAACCGTTTGCATGCACATCTTAGAAAATTGAACGATCCAGGTTGTGTTGATTGTAAAGGATTACAAGCACCAAAATTGACAAATGTCCTTGTATCTGATGTTTCAATTCTCAAAGGGTTGAATTTCACAAGAGAAGCATATTCCGCCTTGACAACTATTGAGCTTGATAGAGTCACGGGTAGTGTTCCATTTATACTTAAATTGAGCAAAGTGCCACTAAATACCGAACAGCTCCATCAAAAGCGAATCGACATATCCAATTCGTCGCCTCAAAGATTATACGTTCCGCATGAGTTACCAGTGGGTTACAATGATGTATGGCACATCGATGATTATTTAAATTTGCTCAGTCTACCATACTGTATCGATCCAACGGGCTATCTCATTCCTTTTGAGACCTGTCTCAATATTGCTGACCAGATTGAATTGTTGTTGAAGAGACCGGATTACGACTTTGAATTCATAGGAGAATTGATGGGAGCCATTGAATCTATCATGTTTACTGGAGAGAATGTCATTGAGCAGGATTGTTCTGATGGAAGATACGGTAAGGCTTCATATTATGAAGCTATTGGTACTGATGAACCCCGTGACAAAACACCAGAGATTTATTATTACCAATTCGTTCCAGATATTGGACGCTTCAAGGTTGAATAAAACAATGTGTCCAAATTTCCTTCCTTTCGATCTTTGAATTTCATACCAACAAACCACCCCTCAGCTTTCAATTTTAATGTATCTTATCTTTCAACCAATCCTGTAGACGTTGTAGATAGATATAGTTGTTCCCATTCAGCCTTACCTCTCCATGATTCCACAGAGTCATAGTCATCTGCACCCCATACCCACCACAACATGGTCCACACGAGCCCAACCAATCACACAATTTCCCCCCTGAGGAAACCCACCAACGAGACAAGAGGAACTCAATTGATGTCACCTATAATCTCTAAACCAGATTCTCGTCACTACACTAAAATTTATGAGATCCGACCTTTTTGCTGCTTTTATCGGTAAAAGAAATTCTTCGTGAGCTTCCGGAAACCCATCGAAAGCGATTTCTCCCTGTAATTGGCGATGATCAAAGTTCGTACTCCGTTGTGTGGCCGTTGAGCTTGGGTTCTTATCTTGTGGGAAGTGCTGAGATGGGTCAGAGCTCTCCGAAGCTCAACTCAGTTGGAATTCCCAATTTTTCTGTTGATGTTGATTGACTTTAAAGCTCAACCTTGTGGACTTAAGCACAAGGGGAAAAATCTGTTTTAACCGTAGATGTCAGCAATATTCAAGTTTCCACAGGTTTTTGCTACAATTTATCTGAATCATCAATTCTGTATCTTATTATACAAACTGTACATGAGGACGTTTTTAACATGAAACATGAGAATATCTAAATAACATCAAGCTAGCCTTTCCAGGACTTTTTTAAATAAATGAGTGGGGGATGTGGGGGTTGGAATATAATATTAAAATTGGGTTTTATGGTCTATGATCTTTAAGTAGTTATGGGATATGCATTGTTTATAATTCTTTGAAAGCATCTCTACCAAAGAATGAGATCTTCATCCAATCGGCAATAACTTTGAATCTTGATCTGACGGATAAAATCATAGAAACGTACAAGACTCTCCACACAAAGAAGGTGAAGATACCACCTCCGGAGTAGAATGAACGAGAACCATAAGTGATGTTGGCAATGGCCTTTTCAGCACCCAAGTAGGCCAAGGCACCTAGATGAATATAGTTGAATGGTTTGATACCATTTTCTTGGAATAATAAATCAACTTTTTCTGTAGTTGTGGATAATTTTTGATGGAAACCTGGAGTTTTAGCAATTTTGGTGAAAACTTTACATAAATATTCAGCTTCTTGATGGGCAACTTGAGCAGTTGGTGGTAATTTGGCAAAAGCATTGTCACCAATGGCGAAAATGTTGTTTGTACCTTTGACCAACAAGTTATCATTGACGATTAACCCACGGTTAGCATGATTTTGTTCTGGAATTTTTTTGAACAAGTTGGTGACTAATGGTCTTGGTTTGTTACCAGTGGCCCAAACTAAAACACCATATGGAATTGTGGTTTCCTCGACAGAACCATCTTCGTTTTTAGTTTTAGCAACAAGGAATTTATCTTCAACTTTTGAAACAGCAGTTCTTGTTTTCAAATCAATAGTTGTTTCTTTCAAAACTTTTTCCGCGTATGAAGTTAATTTTTTTTCAAACATGTTTAAAACAACTGGTAAGGCTTCGATTAAAATAATTTGCACTTCATCAACAATGTTTGGCATGAAAGTTTTCAAATCTTGGTCAATATAATCTTGTAATTCACCAGCAGTTTCAACACCGGTTGGACCACCACCAACAACGACCAAAGTTAACAATCTTTTTCTTTCTGGATCATCTTTTGGTAATAGATTGGCTCTTTCAACAGCTTCGATGAATCTGTGTCTAATTTTTCTTGAATCGGAGATTTCCTTTAGGAAACAACCGTGTTCTTCAACACCTGGAATACCAAAAGTGTTTGGTTCAGCACCGACAGCAGTGACCAAATAGTCGTATTTGATTTGAGCAACTTCGTTGGCTTCTAAACCAATGTTCAAACCAACACCTTCAGGAGTAGTAACAGTGGTGTTGATATTTGAGAAGGATTTGATGGTGACGGATTTATCTTGAGGGTTGATATCGGTAGCTTCAGCTTCGTAATAAGTGACATCTCCCTTCTTCTTGTTGGCGAATGAGACAACTGGTTCAATGATGGATTTTTCATCAACTGTACCCACTGGACATGATGGTAATAATGGAGTGAATAAGAAGTAATTTCTTGGAGAAATGATGATAACGTTATATCTTGTTGAATCGATATGTTTCAAGAAAGAAATGGCACCCCACCCGGAACCCAAGATGACGATACTTGGTCTATCTGTGTGGTTTGAGATGATCTTTGCACCTTTGTGGAAAGAAGCTGAACCAGAACTAACTTTTGAATCGGATTGATTCAAGGCAGCAGCATTTAAATTGGTAGTGTGAGTGATTGATCTGGAGGCCAACGGGGCAGCGGCAGCGGAGGATCTGATGGCTGCGCTTCTGGCAAGGGCTTGGGCAGGTCTGATGGCCCTGTTTCTAACGATAGATCTGAGCATTGTGGATCGATAGTACAGTTCTTTCAATGCTGAAGGTATTGGTGTTTACGGGAATTCACACTTTTATATTTCAACTTTTTCCTTTTCTTTTGCGCTTCGAATTTTAAATTTTCTTTTATTGGTCAGTGGACTTCTGGAGATCCGAGGGTTCCGATGTGTTTCGGTTTTAAGACGATAACAAAGGATTTTGGCATTAGTTTCTGAGCTGGATGAGCTGGATGGTGAAGATTGGATTATGAGTTATGAGTTAATGAGTTAATGATGGTGGTGATGGTGTGGGGAGGCCCAGCGGATTCCTTGGATCGAGTCGTCTGGAGGTTGGGTTGTGGAATCCGGTGCAGTGGATTAGATGGCTAAACGGTATCCGCGTCGATTCCTAGTTCAAAGGGTACAACTCCTGCAACAACAAGCAAATCAACAAGTTCCTCCATTACACGATCCTGGCTCTATTCCAATTTCCATCGCTGTGAATGGCCAGAGACACACCCACACTCGAATCCACACCTCTTTGACTCTTGACTCCTGTCATCTTTGTGGAGTGCCTATGCCCGGATACACAACACATATAGGTACAAATGGCTGTACTCTTATCTAGGAATCTGCTACATATTAATATTATGTCATTATTATTCATTATCTATAGGCTATATAGCAGCTGGTTTCCCACCATTCTTTCTCATTTGTTTTCAAATATGTCATCTTCCTAAATTCCCTATGCGCGCGTTATTAGTTTCACCAACTTCAACATTGCACTCAGTATACTCCCAACAATCAACACCGCATACACAGCAATGTCAATCACGCCAGTGATATGCTTAACAACTTCAAGCACTTGATTTAATCCTTCAAGTTCTTCATCAACAAAGTTCATCGAGACAAGCAACTTCTTCATGAATAAATCAACAACTATTATCAACAATGTAATCATTGTGGTTTTGAAAAACCCCATGAATTGGTAGTTTAAAATTTTGAAAAGAACGTTAGTCTTCACATTAGTTTTAAAGATTTTAATCCCAATATAACATCTAATGATGAAATTTATCAAGCAAAGAAAAGAGATGGATTTCCCCAAGACTAAAAATCCTAACCAACTAATTTGATAAAATTGATTAAACTCCAACAATGGCCATTTCAAAGGTAATGTAATATCCAAGTTAATTATTGATATCAATGAAAATTGCAAAAAAATGAATATGCTGAACAAGTAGATGAAAAAATTCAAAATCTGGTTTTCAATATTCATATGATGTTGTGTTTCCAAAATCTTATTTGGCGCAACATTATGGAATTTACCCTTATTGGTATAAAGATTTAATTTGTATTTGGCCAATTCATCCTTCTTCAGTTCCAGAGCGTTTAACATTTCAAGCTCTGAATTTCTTCTAATGAAGTTTTCAATATCCAATCCCTCATTCTTTTCATTAATGCTCATCTTGTAGTTTTATAAGCAGCGACAATCTGTTTAATGGACGTTTTATTCAAACGACCAGTAGTGTAAACAACTGCCATATCGTTCCATTCTTATACAATTTAATCAATTCAAGTAAAATACTTGAATAAACAACGTGCTTAAATGAAAATACTTGCTAGTCCTTGACATTTAACCGAGAAAAGTCCAGGTACTCCGTGGTGTCTGGGTTATTGCCATAGTTAAGCGGGTCTCAGGGGGCAGCCCTGCAGATCGCTTAAGGTGCATTTCTGGGGACTAGTCCAACACATGGTCAATTAATTTAAAAAGCTTTTGAAAACGTTTTTAAGCTGTTTTTATATCTTTTCACACTTTTTAACTGGATTATTTTACCTCTTCTCGATTGTTTTGGAATAGTTAATGAGACTACTGACGAATCAAGCTTTCCCTCTATGCACAAACTGCCGTTAGTTTCCGCTTATTGGATGGTTTGTATTCTTCTGAGTCATTTATTTTAACTATTCCATCGAATGCAACACTACTTATATCTTCACTGGCTCATTTCATCAAACATCAACAGTGAACTCCGGAACACATCGGTAGAATCTGTAGACCCGAGCCATTTCTGTCAAGATTGCGTGTAACAATAGCATGAAGCCATCTGGGACTAAAAGTAAACAAATAACACAGAAAACGTCTGCGTTTCAACTATTCTTTCCTACCAGAGAGTTGATGGAGTGTGTCAAGGGTTCGTGTCTATGAGAGTGAAGGTGAAGACCTTCTATTCGAGTTACAAGCCTGAGAGGCTGTTGTTGACAGGAGTACCAATGGGACAATAGGTCTGTTGTATATGAGTTTAATAAGTTGATTAGCTCCAGCTGGTGATTATGGATACGATGCAGTGAGTATCGAAATCATTGCAGTTTGTTAGATAAGTGGGATACTTCGCTATAGTGGTGATGTGTTCAAGTGTATTGTTAGACTCTACAAATGAGCACTATGGGCCCATGATTCCATAAACAGATAAGTGTATAATAATGCTTTTTCAAATATCTATAATAGCTATAGCCTTCTAAAATCAATGGTATGTGGATTTTAGTCGTATACATCATAAATACAATACAGGCTTTGGTCAACCCTATACGATACCAGATCACAAGTACCACTTAACCATTAACCAAAATCTGTAATGTTCCCAAAAAAAAAAAAGTTCAAAATGAAATGGAGAAAAGTTCCAGATTGTATCCAACATCATAACACTAACTGGAACAAAAACCAACGGATCGAAATATAATACCCAAAAAAAACATGTGACCTGTTATGGATAGTAAAACGTCCTCATGACCAAATGCCAAAACACGATATTATATCTGATCCTAGTATATTTCAGAGGATGATTCAGAGAATGATTCACCATCCACCTGTCTGTCCTACTTCCAAAACAAGACACTTTAAATACAACAACCAAGTGCTGCTGGCATCATCTGGAATCAACTTCCTGTCTGACCTGCCATAAAATCAGACATAATATATCATGGAATGAACCACGTCAAAAGTATATTTCAGAGAATGATTCACCATCCACCTGTCTGTCCTACTTCCAAAACAAGACACTTTAAATACAACAACCAAGTGCTCCTGGCATCATCTGGAATCAACTTCCTGTCTGACCTGCCATAAAATCAGACATATTATCTGATGGAATGAACCACGTCAAAAGTATATTTTAGAGAATGATTGACCATCCACCTGCCTGTCCTACTTTCAAAACAAGACACTTTAAATACAACAACTCAGTGTCGCTGGCATCATCTGGAATCAACTTCCTGTCTGACCTGCCATAAAATCAGACATAATATATCATGGAATGAACCACGTCAAAAGTATATTTTAGAGGACGATTCACCATCCACCTGTCTGTCCTACTTTCAAAACAAGACACTTTAAGTACAACAACTCAACGCTGCTGGCATCATTTGGAATCAACTTCCTGTTCAACCTGCCATAAAATCAAACATAACGTAGGATGGAATAAATTGACTGTAATGTAGTCTTTTATATCACCATCTTCTGTGGTTACACCTTGATGAGAAGTAATCCTTTACTTCATTATAATTTAAAAGTCAAATAACTCATGTGTTTTTGACCGTGTAATACCACTTTTCTGACCCTTCTAATGAGTCGATAGCATCAGCTGAAAGTTCGGTGACCAGAACTCCCTGTTGGTTCTGCAAAGCCAACATCCAACATTATAACCACGATTCTTTTCGTATCATGATTCTATCCAAATGAACATCATGTAGTCTATCGAATAGATATTGGAGAAGGGGCCTGGATTATTCAAAGTTAAACAATCTAGGCCCCTGAAGAAAAGAAGAAAAAAAGGTGTGAGAAAAAGAGAAGAAGGAAAGAGGATTATTCAATCCCTTTATAGATGGGAGGTCTGGAATACGAGTGAATTATTGCGCTCTATTTGATTGAGTGAATTTTAAGATAAATTGAGCTGTAAAACCAAAAATGAAAGTCAATGAGTTTTTTTTTTCTTCATGCGATCGAGGAAAAGTAGAGCTCCGAAATCCGTCACAATCATCAGCCATGTCTATTAAAACATTGACTTCTTCTTTTTCAAAACTATATATGGTTGAATCCAGATTTTCAAGCCCTTCTATAGTACTACCGTAGTAGCACTGCTTACTAATTTCCAGCTTTATTTTAAGTCCTGGTGTCGTAACTTAGAAAAATGCCGACCTGTGACTTTGGCAGGCGAGATTGTCATACTGAGTATCTCGACTATTTTGACTGTGAAGCTATGATTGTGAAATACAATCGCCTTGAAATGCTCACTGTAGCTAAAATATGAATCAAGTTCTGGAACAAAAGAATCATAGACCTGTTTGTAAATATTGAACGTTTAATTTACTGAACAAGTTCTTTAACCTTCACGAAGCTCTCAGAGAAATATTACATATTGGGGCTATTCACTGTTGAATAATACAAAGGCTATAAAGCATGTAAGGAAATATGTCACAGGCCTTTGCAAGGAGTAAGTCAGACATCATAATGCACCAGCACTACAGATATCAGTCTTTCGATCCAATATTGTCTATCATGTACATTTCCAGATTAAATTCCAAATTTAAAATTATATATGGTCTCAAATCGATATCAGATATATTAAAAAATTCATTATAAATTACATGTCCCATATAGGTTAAAGGAGTTATTAGCAAGGGCCAGCGAAATACATTTCCATCCAAAAAGCATTAATTGTTGTCATATAGCTCTGTATATATAATGTGGATTGCATAAAATTAGTATACATGGTTAACATGTATCAAAATAAAATAAAATATATATTAACATTAAAAAAAAAAAAAAAATATATATTTATAAATGAAAAAATTCTTGGAATATCAGTAACATTTTAGAATACTTTCGATTCATCAATATAATTATGTAATTGATAAGCTCAGCTGATTATACTTGGGATCAAGAAACTGAAGAAAGTCTACTTTTGTGGCATTGTATTTAAAACTTTTTGAAATTTGGCTTTTAGGCAGGAATCAGGGAGATAAAATGCTTCGGACGGACATAGGCAAAACTGGGCTGGAGAATCTAGGCAGAGTGGATGTCAGAAAATAAGTGAGTCTCTGGAGGTGGGGGTGAAGTTTTTGCCATTTAGTTCGAGTTATGCTTCACGAACGTCAAGAACCTGTGACTTGAGAACAATCAAATAGTCTTAAAAGTAACATACTTCACGAATTCGATTCAAATATGAAAATTCTTGCACCAGGTAAATTTTCAATCATAATTACTACTGATTACAGAAGCTTTAATAATAAATCATGTTTCTTTTATAGATCCACACTATTGTCCAATAGAATAACTCCAGGTCGATAATATTATATAGAGAGTTGATTGCTGAGTTGTAGATTAGATGTGGTGAAATAAAATATATCAGAGCTGAGGTGGAGATGACCTTAATATTTTCGACACGAGCGCATGGATTGCAATTGAATATGGAGAAAATAAAATTTTTGTAGGCTGCATATTTTCACTAATTTTTGAAATTTTTGAGCACAAACGCCACAAATTGATGAAAAATTCCAAGTGATGTGATTTTTCCTTGTGAATAGCTACTACTTCTGCTGCTGCAATTCAGTTGCGATAACATTTGCACGAGGTTTCCAATTCGTATTTAATTTCCACTTAAGTCAAAATGTGGATGAGGTGAATTGTGAAGGCGAGTGTAGCATTTGAAAAAATTGCATCAGCCTTAGTTGTTATCGTTGGTTGTGTATGACCTGAGGCTTGAATACAACTTGGGGTCTTGGATTCTCCTACATACGTCTCATGAACTTTTGGTCTTTCGAGACGACTATAGCCGGACGTTTTTAGTTCAAACATTGATAAATCATCTGAAACACAGTATGGTCTGTAGGCCCTCGAGGAGCAAATATGATAGATCTTTAAGAATACGATCTTCACAATAAGCTGTTGAAAGAGCACCGTTTCCAATGAGGACGGTGGCTGATATCCCATGGACAGCCATAGCTCAAGCCATAGTTCAAGCCTTTATCGGAGGCTAGTGATTACATAACAGCCACTCCTGAAAGTATGGGATAAAGTCACGTGCACTTGTAAAATCGTGTGCTTTGCTCTGGAAAACCATCAAAACAGTGGCTCTTACTATGTGATCGCAGGCTGCAGGAAATGAGCCATTATGTGGCGAATGAATAGTGATAGCTTTTATCGAAAATGTTCTTCGTCTTCTTTCTTATATATATTTCTTTGTTTCTTGCCCCAGTAGCTCGTTCTATCTCTCCATACCCACAAAAATAGTTGAGAATCTCATACAATTAGACATTTCTCAATATGGGAGACAGAGGAAGTCCTATAAATGGACAAGATGACTCAATCTCTTCACAAGAGTTGTATGAATACCAGAACTATAACTCTATACCAGTACTAGAGAATAACCAACCAAATGTTACTGTTAAAGATTGGGCCTCACAATATTTCCATTCACCAGGTGAAAAATCTATCAATTATGTTAGATCTCTATTCCCAATACATAGATGGATCTTGCACTACAACCCAGCTTGGGCTTACGCCGACATAGTTGCAGGTGTCACCGTTGGTGTCGTTATGGTTCCTCAAAGTATGTCTTATGCCCAAATCGCTGGGCTAGACGCTCAGTATGGGTTATATTCCGCCTTTGTTGGTGTTTTCATATACTGTTTCTTTGCTACATCTAAAGATGTTTCTATTGGTCCTGTTGCTGTTATGTCACTTGAAGTTTCCAAAGTTATTACCAGAGTTCAAGCTAAAGATCCATCTTTATCTGGTCCTGTCATTGCTACTGTTTTGTCTTTGATCTGTGGTTGTATTGCCCTTGGTATCGGCTTATTGAGATTAGGTTTCATCCTAGAGTTTATTTCAATGCCTGCTGTCTTGGGGTTTATGACCGGGTCTGCTTTTAGTATTATTGTTGGTCAGGTTCCAGCTTTGATGGGTTACAGCAAAAAGGTCAACACAAGAGCTGCTACCTATGAAGTTGTTATCGAAAGCTTGAAACATTTACCAGACACTAAGCTGGATGCAGTGTTTGGGTTAATTCCATTAGTACTACTATACACCTGGAAATGGAGTTGTAACGTTGGACCAAAGAGATATCCAAAAGCTAGACTATGGTTTTTCTACGCCCAAGCTTTAAGAAACGGTGTTATTATTGTTGTCTTCTCTTTGATCTCTTGGGGTATACTTAGACACAACAAGAGCTCTAAAAAGATTTCAGTCTTGGGTACTGTTCCTTCCGGTTTACGTGATGTTGGACTCATGGAATTTCCAAGTGGTATTATGTCAACTTTAGCTCCAGAATTACCAGCAGCCACAATTGTTTTATTATTAGAGCACATTTCTATTTCAAAATCATTCGGTCGTATCAATGATTATAAGATTGTACCTGACCAAGAATTAGTTGCCATTGGTGTCACAAATCTAATCGGTACCTTCTTCAATGCTTATCCTGCAACTGGTTCATTCTCAAGATCAGCTTTGAAAGCTAAATGTAACGTCAAAACTCCATTGGCTGGTATTTTCACTGGTGCTTGTGTTTTGCTTGCCTTGTATTGTTTGACTGATGCCTTTTATTACATTCCAAAAGCCACTCTATCTGCTGTTATCATTCATGCTGTTAGTGATCTATTAGCCAATTATAAAACTACATTAAACTTTTGGAAAATAGCACCATTAGATGCCGGAATTTTCATAATTGCCGTTATCATTACAGTTTTTGCAACCATTGAAATTGGTATCTATTTCGCTATTGCTGCTTCTTGTGCTGTTTTGTTATTTAACGTTGCCTTCCCAACTGGTGAATTCCTGGGACGTGTTAAAATTGCTCAAGCGTTGAACCCTGAAATCAAATCTCTTGATGAATATTCAAATGATTCAAATTTAGAGATTGATGCCATTGAAAATTTAAGTAACAAAGATAGAAGAGAATTTATCAAAAACAAGACGGGGACTTCTGACTCTGAAGGTAATCAAACCAGATTTAACTATGTTACAAGATGGGTGCCATTAAGCAAGAGAAACTTGAATCAAGACTTGAATATTCTTCCACCTCCACCTGGTGTCTTGGTTTTCAGACCATCAGAATCTTGGACTTATTTAAATGCTTCTCATCAATTCGATAAAATATTGGAACAAGTCAAGTCAACAACCAAAAAGGGTAAAATCAACTTATCCCTAAAGAATATTGATAAACCATGGAATGATCCAGGTCCATTAAGAGCATTTTGGAAGAAACCAGACCCAGATTTCTTAGCTAACCAACCACAAGATCCAAGACCTGTTTTGACTATTTTGG
>JAJMFN010000039.1:0-25984 GCA_030574735.1 Hansenula sydowiorum
CTCCCTTATATATACCACATTTGGACCATAGTGAAAGTAAATTAAATCAAAGGTATCACCAATACGACAGTTAGAGGTAATTCTACTAACGTTGTTGCAGTGAGTTGTTTCGCAAACTTCTGCTCATTCTGATAATGGAACCTAGTTTCAAGGATTGTGAAATTTGGATTGATAGAAATCAATGTTATCAATACAAAATTACTAATTACTCGAACTCGATCAATCATCGGATATGGAGGTTTTCATGATATGTTTTGGAAGACAATTTCATTCAGTTGTGTTTGTTTATTGGACGAAATACTGATGAGGTTTTTTAAGACATATGAACTATTTGACAATATATACAATTTTTTGCTTTCAAAAAGACATCAATATATATTGATCTGTAGACCAATGTTTGATGTCGATAATATATTTCATATGATCTTATTAATTGAGGGATAGAAATATAGGATCGAAGACACTAAATCTCATGAAATCTAGTACTATACACATGGTATGCATCCTACCCACGACATTGAAGCGGTAACAGTTCTAGTGATCTCCATGTATTACCGAGTAAATGGATCAGTAAAAAGAAATCCAATCTTCACGTTATGTTCGAGCGGTAAGGACGGGCATGGATTATTCAATGTGAGTAAGCGGCATATGCTTTACATGTTCAGGATGTAGCGATAAAACCGTTATTTGGGGAAATATTGGTCGGCTCTTAATGGTTCCTAGATCGTGATCTTGAACATATACTCATTGATCCAACTTTCAGCAGAATCAAAGTCCAGAGGCTTTTACAGTAACACGCAAATCCGTCAAGTGGCTGCTTGGATATATGACCTTCCACATATCGAGGATCTCTATCATAATCTTGATTCAACCGCTTTCTTTATTGTTGAAAGGGTTAAACGGTTTTGAGAAAATGCACTATTTGATAAAATTAACTTTGCCGTTACTGGCTATAAATTTCTAGTTTCACGTGCTTGCATATGCTGGGAGGAGGAAAAACCAGAAAACCCTTATAGAAGCATGGAAGCATTAAAAATATACGACTATAGTTAAGGAATAAATCGATGCCATTTCAATGGGTTCTCGGATTAACATTCTCCATGTGGTTCAAAATGCGCTTCTTTTGATGATCTGGTTGGTTGGTGATAGGTTTATCGGGTTTAACTTTGATATGGCGGAGGAGTAGACACCGGGGAATAGCAGGAAGACTCCGCTAAATGAAGCATTGTAGTGTGTGTAAGAGAGGGATATTATTAAAACACTGGGATCAGGTGGAAGTTATGTTTCGACCGGATAGTTTTGATTGCGCATTATCCAAGAGGGTTGATATTTCGTTTGAAACATGGGCATCACCCTCAGTTTAACCCACACTATCAAGGCCAAGAGAAGAACAGGTACAATCACAACAAGATTGTACCATCCGATCCAATGCTATAAAGTACAGATCCCTGTACACTGTCTTGTGTTGACACCCAGCTAAAGAACGAGCTGAACAAGTGGATGTGGTACTCCGGTGTCGCGTTGTTAGTCAGAATGTACTAATCTATTGTTTCAAGATCCCGGCATTTTTATTCTGACGTAGTGCGAGCTTCCAATTAAGTCATAGCAAAGCAACGGAAACAAGAGACACTTGAGTAGTGGTTTATTGTGTATAGCCACTTGTCTACCAATTCTATACGACTTTGGTACCACTTGCTATCTGATCTTGATCTACACAGCTTTTCACTGGGAAAACTGGGAAAAATACGTCAGTTTATGGCCAAAATTCTGCACTGGGAATGCTGAAAATGCGGATGGAGCTTGTGGTTTTAGGACCTAAATTAGAATTTAGCCACGAAATGCTAAGAAAAGACTTTTATCGGCTCAACAATCATTGCAAGTGGGAAACAAAGTGGTGATGGTCCATTCCTATGTTGTGGATATATAAAGATGATGGGTTCCTTGGATCCTGGGCCTATTCTCAGGCTTTTGTCAAGGCTTGTTCACCAGAAGCACACCCAAACAAAACGCTCATCGCTCTGCTCTTCACCAAATACACCTTGACACATCGACGCGTAAACACAAAACACAAAACATCAACACAAGACACGTATCTCAATTCATATATAACTTGAGCTCCATCCATTGACTCCCCCCTCAGCTACAAAGACATACACTTTAAAGATGAACCCTCCAGCTTACTCCTCCAACATGGACTCACTACCCGCATACAAACCGACGCTTCTGTACCATGACATTGTCCTACTGAAGAAGGAACTATCCTCTCCGTTCGACATTGCCAAAGATAGACGCTGGGATCTTGCAATCGTTGAGATTAATTCAACTCAATTGAACATCTACAAGCTAAAGAATTTAAACAATATTTCCACTTATCTATGGAAGTTGTTAGATGATGATAATGCCATTGATGAGAGAAGATCTATTCAAAAAAAAATTGTCAGTACTGATAATAGTTTTACAAATAAGGCGCTTATGGAATGGTTACTTCTGAAAAATTCTCAATCAATTCCATCAAACATCATTAGTCCTTACATCGGTACAAAAATCAATTCATACACTTTACAAAATGGGAAAATTGGTTCTGCAACTGATTATCATAAAAAAAACTATACACTAAGGCTTCGCTTGGAATTACATCAATTTTTGTTAACTTTCACAAACATTACAAGATTCAACAAATTTTTCAACAATTTGATAATAGGTATGGATTTATCCAAACCAATTGATGAAAGATCTTTACCAAAAGAGAAAACAGTACCAAATGAAATTTCAAGATTTAGATTGGAAAATTTCAAAAATTACTACGCTAAAAATTGCATCAATTCTGATAAAAATTTGTCAAATTATAGAAGACATACCATTGATCATACAAGTGCCCTGAATAGAGAAGAATTGATCATGTCCTCAACGTTGAAGCCAAGATCAAACTCATTGAATGACCTTGTCTCAATGCCACCAACTGCTGAATTTGAACTCTCTTCAAACTCTTCTGCAGTGTTTTCAGATTCAGAATCAACATCTTCTTTACCATCATCAGACTTGAAAATCGATTTTTCCAACCCAGCAGATGAATATATTGATGAGAATTTAATTTATTCATTAACTTGCATAACTTCATTAGAAGCTAAAAAGGATTGGAAAGGTCCAACAATAGTTTCTGGAAATCATAATTCTAAATCATTGGATAAATTTAAATCCAAATCAAGTTCAGAATATCAAAACAAATTATTCATAAATACAAATTCTTTATCAAAGTTTCATAAAATTATTCAATCTTCTTTAGATGATACAAGTTGCAAAGAATTTGTTCTAATGGAAGCTGGTTTAGTCGAAGCTATCTAATAAAAGATTAAGAGACATGAAATTTGCATTATTTATATTAACTTATGACCCTTGACGATCAATATTCGCATACATATATAATTAATACACTAATTATTAATGATCCTAACTCCTGAGTAGAAATATAAACAAATTAAATCTGAAGAACAATCACATCAACTGACCTATGCATAAAGATAAAGATCTTGAAGGCTGAAGCTACCTAAACAAACATAAGGACTCAAGCATCTCGATCATTTCGTTTGAAATACAAGGGTTACTATATGGGTTTATAGTGCTGGTTCATTTTCCCGGGGTTATACTGATTAGTCAGAGACACAACAGCAATTACATAAGAAAGGTGTATACCCGATGTGCGATGACAGAGAATATCTCAACTTGCGTTTTAATGTATTTGAGCAACTAAAGAAAGAATTACAAGCAATGGAAATTTTGGTACAGTACTAGAAAAAAATGTGGCACGATTCATGGCGTTTAAAACAAAAGAGTTGATGATAGTGATGAATTGTAATTGAATTGTAATTGAATTGAATGGAAATAGCAAGATCTGGGGTTGTTTTCAATGGATGACTCGGCTAGTGTCCAACACATAAGGCAATGGTTTACTGGATCCGAATACTCCATAATTTTGAGTATGGTTGAGTCGTCCATGATTCAAGGGTTTAGGAACATTTGCTCCTTTCGAAGCGCGGTATTATTGTTTATTAATCATTGGAGCAAGCGCTAAATCTTAACTTGTTTTGGCCGTGCGTGGTTCAAGAACTACTAATCGAAAGCAATGGAACGAATAAGGGGTTTGAACAATCTAATCATGGGGCAATTCTGGGGAGGATATATAAGTAGCTTATTATATCCTTACATTTCATTATGGTTTAATATTTGATATATTTTAATCATATAATCTATAATCAAATATTTCAGAATGTCGAAAGCTGTCAATGTTAAATTCCCAACAGGGGAAACATACTCTCAACCAACTGGTATTTTCATCAATAATGAATTCAGAGCTGCCAAATCTGGTGAAACTTCATCTGTGATCAATCCATCAACAGAAGAAACAATCACAGACGTTGCTAAAGGTAACAAAGACGATGTTGATGACGCTGTTGATGCTGCTGAAAAAGCTTTTGAAACTTGGTCCAAAACATCACCTTATGAAAGATCTCAAAAATTGTTAAAATTGGCTGATTTGATCGAAGAAAACCAAGATACTCTAGTCAAGATTGAATCTTTGAATAATGGTAAGGCTCTAGTTTGGGCTCAATCAGATGTTGCTCTTTTGATCAAATCTATCAGATCAACCGCCGGTGCCTTTGACAAGATTGGTGGTCGTACTATTGATACAGAAGATGGTTATTTCACTTACACCAAAAGAGAACCATTAGGTGTTTGTGGTCAAGTTATTCCATGGAATTTCCCAATCTTGATGTGGGGATGGAAGATTGCTCCAGCTGTACTCACTGGTAATACCGTTGTTTTGAAACCTGCAAGTGCAACCCCATTAAGTGCCTTATATGCCTCTCAATTGGTTAAAGAAGCCGGGTTCCCTCCAGGTGTTATCAACACCTTGATTGGATCAGGTCGTGATGCCGGTGATCATATCTTGAGACATCCAAAGATTAGGAAAGTTGCATTCACCGGTTCTACAGAGATTGGTCGTCAAATTTTGATCACTTCTGGTGAATCAAATTTGAAAAAAATTAGTGTTGAATTAGGTGGGAAATCTCCAAATATCGTGTTCAACGATGTTGAATCTCGTATTGATGAAGTTGTTGATTCTTTAATCTTTGGTATTTTCTATAACGGTGGTGAAGTTTGTTGTGCCGGTTCAAGAATTTATATCCAAAGTGGGATCTATGATAAAGTTGTTGCTAAATTAAAGACCAAGGCTGAATCCTTGAAAGTTGGTGATCCATTCGAGAAAGATGTTTATCAAGGTGCTCAAGCTATTAAATCTCAATTTGATACCGTCTTGGAATACATCGAAAAGGGTAAGAAAGAAGGTGCTAAAGTATTAACCGGTGGTGAAAGAATTGGTAAAAAGGGCTATTTTGTTCAACCAACATTATTTGAAACAGATAATGAAAATTATTCAGTTGTAAAGGAGGAAATTTTCGGTCCTGTTGCCACCATTAGTAAATTCACCACTGTGGATGACGTTATCCAAAAGGCCAACGATTCAGAATTTGGTCTTGCCTCTGGATTACATACCGATGATTTGAATGTCGCCTTGGAAGTTTCTAACCGTTTACAAGCTGGAACTGTGTGGGTTAACACTTTTAATGATTTACAAGAATCAACTCCATTTGGTGGTTATAAACAAAGTGGATTTGGTAGAGAAATGGGTACTGAAGTTTTTGAAAATTATACACAAGTCAAATCTGTTCGTATGAAGTATCATCATAAAACCGCTTTGACCGAAGGGAAGATCTAATCGATATTGTATATATGACAAGACTGTCTAGTTGAACTACAGTTATTTATGAAATGTGAATTTATCTAGTCATTAAATTATTGTAAGCACTAATTTTGAGTAGTCAATACTAATTTTCTATGCAATTTAAAATATTGATTGATATCTTCATGTGCATCGTAACTTAGATAATCATCATACCACTGACTCAACTTGTTCTGTTCACCAACTTTGTCAATGACTCTATTAAACATGTCCAGCACTTCACTTCTTGGGACATTAGAAGTGATTAAAATACCTAAATAAATCACCCAATAATCTTGGTCTCCATCAAATTTCCCATTATTGTTGATTTCTTCAAGCACATCAATATCAATTTTCAAGTTTTTAAATTGTAATAAATGCTTTAATATCACAATTGAAACTTCAATAGGTTTTTCTTTAACCAAATTCAAAGCAAATGTCTTGAATTGAGGTAATTCTCTTTGACGTAGGATATATTCCAAATTCACCACTTCCAAAAACAGCTCTATATTAGATCCATTAACACTCAGCACCTCTAATAATAAATCTTTAGCCTTCATATAGTTTTTCAATGAACATTCAATCTTCACCAATTTCTTGATTATTGGAGTGGAATTTTTATTACTTATATACGTTAACGAATTGTAAAGAATGTTCTTTGCTGTTTGTATATGTTCTTGTGATAAATGATAAGAAGCATATTGTAACCATACATTTGGATACTTTGCTAATATTATGATAGCCCTTGAATATAATTGTTCAATTTGTCTTTCGGATCCATTAAGCTCGATGAATTGTAAGTATTTTTCCCAGGCAGTCAACTCTTGATATGATCTAAGGACATCAGGGATGAAATATTCCAATGTCAATGATTTTTCAAATTCATAAAACTCATACGATTTAAATTGAGTGACAATGTATAAATCAGTGTAAATTTTCTTCAATTTTAAACTCAAATCATGGAAATCAATTTTTTTCAAATTTGTTTTATCAATTTCAATTTTCAGCTTATTAACCAAATCACTTTCATTAACGATTTTCAAAACATTATCAGCATTCAAATTCTCGGTTTCTTGTGACCATAATTTGAAAAAATAAGAGTAATTATATATAGGTAGTTCAATAGTCTTTCTCAATATCCCATAATAAAATAATGATTTCCCATTATATTTTTCTTCAAATTCCAAATAATCAGTCCAGAAAGTATAACTGTGGTAATGATACCCAATTTTCAATTCAGCCTGTTGATGAAACCATACCAATTTTTCATAATCCAATTCAACAGTTCTTAAAAATCTCAAAAAATTCAGCCATATGAGTAGTGAGTATGGTGTATTGTTCAATCCTCGTTGATAAGTCTCTTTGGACAATAAAGTGTTCCCTAATTTGAATTCCAGTTCGGCATAATTCACCCAATATTGTTCCAAGTTTGGGTACTTGTATAGAAACTGATCATAAGTGACTCTGAATCTTTCAATCTCGGGTCTTGTTGATAGTTTTGTTAGATCTTTGGAAACATATTTCACTAGCGTTTCCCATAGAGTGAAATTATCCGAGTCATTAGCGACTTGTAACGAAAGCCTGGACCATTCAGAGTCTACCAAACTGGACATCTCTTAACTCTTGTGATGATTTGAGGTTTTATATGATTTGTTATCATATGCTCATCTTCTCTTCATTAGTCGTTGTGCCAATTTTCGTGCACACCAAAAATTAAATTGTGATTACGTAACATTTTTTCGGAAATACTATTGATTATCAACACTACTACAAATTGGAACCAAACAACGACTGGAAAGCAATTTGTTGAATAAAGAAGCAATAAGAGAAAGTCCATTGTGAATAAAGTGGAAACGTACACAAGTACAAGAGTAGTTTGTCGATCTACATAAAAAATATAGAGCAGAACACATGAATTATTAAGTTGCAATTGGTCATAGGCGAGGGAAAGAATAATTGATTGTTATATAAGTCTTCATTAATGTTTATTAACATTCAACTTTTGATAAAGAAATTTGTTGAACTATTGTCTTTTGAGAAAGTTATCATTGAGCACACGATCTCATAATCTATTTGATGGATCACTTGCCCTTTGTTTACCATGGGCGACAGCAGCAGCAGCGGCAGCAGAAGCAGATGAAGCAACTCTTTGACTTGGATGACGAATAGCACTTGCACTGTATGGCTTACTTTTGAACTCGGCATCAATTGGACTATGATTAGCAGATGAAGGATTTGATTTTGGTGAAATGAAACCAGATGCAATGTTATAAGGAGATGAGAATCCATTTTCAGCATTTTGTGAAAGGGGTGTTATCTCTGATGTGGTTGCTGTGGTATTTGGTGATTGTGTTGGTAAATTAGAATCAAATGAACCTGAATCTGGTGAAATTGATGAAGTACCAGAGTTTTCATTCGAGTTGTTGTTTGGTGGTAATCTTATAGCCGGATGTGTAGAAGTAGACTGTGATAAAGGAGGTTCCTGTTGTAAGTTTTGTCTATAAGCTTCCTCTCTTTTTCTGGCATTTTCTCTAGCTTGCACCAGTAAAGTTTGGGCTTTTTGTAATGTAACAGTTGGAGTGGCACACGAACTGATAATCGGTACCGATTCGTCAATATCAATAGTAGCTTTGATTAAAGCAGCCATCCAAGTTCTCATTTCTTCTTTACTCTCAACAGCAAAATAATGAATCTTTGGTTGGGTGAATGTCAACCCTTTTCTTGAACCAGGAGCTGGTGGAACCAGTTTGAAACAGAATTTACCATGACCCGTACTAGCAGCATATAACGATACAAATTTATCATCTTCTTTAGCAGGCAAAACTTTATGAGATGTTATATCGATTAATCCACGTTCTCTTGAATCACTTAATGATGTGAAATATGATAATCTTGTACCATGCAAAGTGAAATATCTTTGTTTCCAAGTTCCAACTGCAATACCACCTCTTTTACTCATCCAACCGAAACAATCTGCAGTTTTGATGGAATCAGCAGGGTTTGTGATCCTTATACCTTCCATAAACGCAGAAGTATCCTTTTTGGTGTTTTTAGATCTCAAAGCAGCAGATGATGAAATATTACGCAAAGTTTTGTTTCGAACAGCTTCACTCACTGATCTTTTACCAACTGGTGATTTTCCAGGTGATTCTGATTTCCCAGCTTCCTGGGCAGATACAGATCTTCTTTGATCAGTATTTTGTAGTTGTGGAGCACTTGTCTGTAATCTAGGAATACTTTGTAATTGTGGCGTAGTCTTGTTTGGGCTTTGTGAGCCTCTCTTATTTATTGGACTAAAATTGCCTTCATTAACCATTGAATTCTTACGAGTTGGTGATTTTCTTGTTGGCGATATACTTCCACCATTGTTGAAATTGGCATTGGATAAGAATGAAAACACAGAGGAATGGCGACGATGGGCCTTCTCACCACCACTCAAACTTGGTCTATGACTATTTGCGATACTTGCATCAGAGTTCCCTCTAGCATGACTTTTTCTAAATTGCACACTAGAATTTCTTGAATGTTGTTGGGAAGATTCCATATAAACACTCGAGGCAGGACGGCCATTATCCAAATGTGTCGTACTCAACAGATCACTAACCGATTGACTTTTGAAATTAGAACCAGTTCTTGAATGACTATAAGGTTGTTGATAAGTTGGATTAACTTCATATGATGGTTTTCTTGAATGACCTAAATCGATATATGAATTTCTATTATTATGAGTTGGTGTTAAACTATTAAAATTATCTTCTTTTAGTTGTATTGGACTTGGATATGATGGAGGGTTTGGAGCTCTTCTTGGAGAGAGGAATGAATTTTGATTAGGAAGATCAGGGAGTTGAGAAGATGGAGGATTCACAGACAATGGTCTTAAAGAATGACGTTTGGCTGGCTGTTGTAATTGAGAACGTCTTGTCACTTCAGGTATATCATCAAGAGATTGTGATTTCTTTCTTGCATGGCCTAATGGGCGTGTGAAAGTATCAAACTCACCATCTGATCCTTTATTTTGTGATGAAATATTTCTTGAACCATGTAGTTCAGCAGGTGCCATTAGCCTACCTGAACTATCATTGGCATTAGCATTGTATACTGGATTATTATCCGATGGCTTTTGTTGTGCTAATTCTTTCAAAGCTTCAATTTCTTTGAACATTTCGAATCTCGTACCAAATGAAAGAATATCCAACTCTTTTAAATACGCCAATTCAAGTTCCAATAGAATAGCACCTGTGATTTTATGTCTAGCAAATTGTCCAGCAGCGTTTACATCAAATCCCAGATAAGAAAAATAAGCGGTAACTTGTTCTGGAGACCATGTTTCCACTAATTCTGGATTTAAAGAATCCTCAGACTCATTACTATAAGATCTTGGTCTAGGATTAACACCGTTTGGTGTAGCTTCACTTCGTAGCTCTTCCAGGGCTTTATCGATATCCGAAAGGGCACCATTAACAGAATCTTTCTTATTGTTGATATTGGTGTCTGGTGTTGCTTCAAAAGAACGTTCGCTATGTTCTTCAGCTATGAATCGATGTTGAGTTTTCAAAGTTGTTGGGGTATTTTGTGCACTAGCACTTGGTAAAGAAGCTGGAGATTGATTACCTGCAGAGTTTGGACTTGCTATTCTTCTTGATCTTGATCTTAATAATGAAGGTCTTGAAAGACTTGGGATCAACTGTGTGAAGGATTTTGGATATAATCCAACAAATCCAGTGGATAGAGATTTCCCCATATACCAACCGTCATTATATTCTTTATCATCAGAAATCACCTCTATCTTATCACCAGGCTTTAACGATAGTTCATCCTCTAGTCTAGCATTGAATTCTTTAATGACTTGATATATAGCTCCGGTGGCATTCTCTTCAAGATTCGTAGTCTTAATCGAGGGCAGTTGTTGTCTAGGATCGTTCGATGGCATCGTGTAAACGGGGCACTTGTCTTGTTTCAATCGAAAGGGCTAATGGGTCTTGCTTCCTTGTCGTGCTGGAAGACACAGTCTATATTGTACAAGGTGTTGAGTGATATAGAAGGATAGTAGTAGACTCTAATAAGATAAAATGACAATTATGATCCTTTCCCGCTGAGCTTTCTTAAGATTGTATAGAGATTCTTGGGCAATTTTTGTTTATTTTGACAATTCACGTAAAGAAAAAAACTTGAATTCCAAAGCACGGTGTGGCGCTTACCAACAGGTTTTGTATGGCAATTTCGCGATGTGGGTGGCGTCTACCGGGAACATTGGCCAGGCTCGGTTCTGGATCTTTTGGTTCTCAAACGCATAGCCGTTTGAGTCGGAATGTGACAGTTGACACCAATTTGAAACAACAGGTATACGACCTCAGGGGGCTACAGCTATATCGATTATGTATCTCCCAAACAGACTAAAACGTATTATATAACACCTTCTCCCAAAACCGTCAAAACAATTAAAAAAAACACACATAGCCTCTAAGTTTTCCCAAGTCCTTCAACTAATAGTACAAACACAAATTGTATCAGGTTAATCAAGCCGGAGCTGCACTTAATTCAGCAGCTTGGTCCTCCTCTTCTCTTTGTTTCTTGATGTCGTCAATTGAACCAAGAACCGTTTCATGCTTACGCAACTCCAACATTCTCTCTTGTCTTGTAAGAGGTTTTGAAACATAATTACCACCGTTGGCTTTAACTTCCTCTTCTCTTTTCTTCTGTCTAATGGCATCTTCTTCTTTGGCCTTTTCTTTGGCAACACTTAATTCCTTCAAATTCTCCTCATGATCTTTCTTCAGTTGACCCAATTTAGCATTGAAATCATCCAACGTGCCAAAAGTTTTATTCGAATCAGAACAATATTTATCAAAATCAAAATGGCCATTCAATTTATTATCTAAAGCCAGTTCAATGATTCTTGGTCTTTTCTTCTCCTCCAATATAAATTTGGATTTGACCTGTCTTCTTGTTCTATGTGGGAACATTTGTGCAATCAAACCAAAATCTGTACCCCATGTACCCAATGCTCTGTATAGTCTTTCAGTCTCTTCAGAATCCCATTTGTCAGTGTATCTTACTCGACTATAAGATGCTGAATTGACAACATTTTCGAAAGGATTTTCATTGTGTCTTTCTCTATGATCTTCACCTAAATTGGCATGTCTATCTAAAATTCTTGAATCTTCATCAACAATTAATTGACCATCCAAGCCGACTTTCAATTGAATAGCATTTGACTGACCAGGTTTGACGTCCTCCGCTTCTGTTGCCAATTGCTTTTTGAGGTTCTCTTCATTATCACCATCAACACCAACGTTTTCATCATCCTCCTCCTCTTTAGCCTCGTTTTTTATAGAGTTATCTATTCTCTCTCTAAGATCTTCAATGGATATTTTTTCCCTTTTTGCCTGCAATCTGAACGCTTTTCTTTGTTTTCTTTGTGCAATCCTACTCTTACGAGCCTCTTCAGCTAGGTCGAAATTTAATGAAGTTTTCCCAATTGAAATAGTTGGTCGACATAAATCACTAATAGTGAAAGTGTCTTCATCAATAGAGATCGATTTCAGGTCTTCATTGGATAAGTTACGAGACAGTTCTGAATATTTTTGAATCTTGAAATCATGCAAAAAATTAGGTGGTTTCCCTCCTTCTTCTTTATAGGTAATTTTTCTAACTTTACCAGCAACTGTATCAACAATAATACCCTCTTTTTCCCCCGAAGCCAATTGTTTGGTTACGGATGAAGGTGGTGAAGCAGAGTTTTCAGGTGCCTTTGCTTGGGCTTTTGTTGAAAGTGGAGCAGTAGATGGTCTTGTGAGCGGGATACCAATCGGTAGAGATGCTGGCGTATTTATTTGAGTTGAAGTGGCTTGTGGCGCTGTTAAAGGCCTTTCTGAGTCTTGGTCTTTTTCAACGCTTGAATCCTCTTGCTCATCATCTTCAGGTGCTGTTGATGGGACACTTGTAGGTTGAGTTGAAGGAATAGGTATTGAGCTTGAAGGAACATCCTGACTTGACAAATCAGTTTGTGACTCTTTCCCCTTTTCTTCTGACTCGTCCTCTTCCTCAGTTGGCTTTAAAGACTCAGCTCTAATTGTTGATTTCGGGTCCTCTTTATCTAAAACACCATCTTCTTTTGTTTGTTCTGATGAAACTGTGATAGATGGTGGTGGTGGCACGGAGCCAGCAAGAGACACGGATGGAGTAACAGAAACAGAAGTTTTACCTGATTTTTCACTAACTGATTGTCTTTTAACAGCCGAGCCGCGTATACTTTGACTAACTGTACTTCTTCTTCTTTTCGTTGCTGTTGGTGGTTTAGGTATCCCAATAATATGAGTTTTCCTATCAGCTAAATTCGATGAGGGAGATTCGTGGGAATAGCCACCCTGTACTGACACTTTCCGGAAAACATCCCTATTTGATATATTATTCAGGGTTGACAGTCTTCTTGGTCTTGTTTCATGAGGTTTTGGCATATCAATTGTACTCGATTTTGAGGCAGCATCCTCATCACTTGATGAATCGTCGTTTTCATCATCTTCGCCAATAGATTTACCTTCTTGATGGCTGGAGTCTAATTTTATTTTCGCTGAATCAGTGTTTGGTGTGACGCTTGGTCTCCTACTAGCAGCTGGGGTAGCTGTTGTTGAGCGACGTTGTTTAGCTTTCGGAGCGAACCTAATACCAGATTTATCTATACTCAAAGCTTATTAGTACTTGACTTTTTTGAGTGGCCTTGTATATGTAACGGGAATACTCACTGACAACACTACTCATCGTGTCCTGTAGAAAAAATTGATCCTTCTCTTAGATACTAGACTTTTAACTGAAGGAAATCAAAACAAAAACTAATGTACTTTTTTTTTTGAGTCAAATATCAAATTCTCATCATCGATTACATAATACACATAGATAACAGTTAGGTAAGAAATTTAAATAACTTTAAACAAACAAAACCATCACAAAACGATGGGGACAATTAATTAGTCTTCACATAAAAATTTACACGTTTTAGTGTTTTTGATGTGTTCTTCTTTTGCCTCTTGTTCATTAAATTCTTTGACTTGATTCTTTGTTTCAGCTATGAACAATTTTGCACGAATATCAGCTCTAATTTGAATCAACTCGGGTAATCTCAATGAAGTTTTCTGAATGTTTGTTAAAATAAGTACTAGAGTTTATAAGTGATGAGTGTGTCTACTTACTGGAAAAATTAGGACCAATTTCTCAAAGTCTTCGACAATGACGGCTAGATAGAAAATGTATTGTAAACCCTGGGCTCCTTCATTTATCACCACATCCAAAACCTTGTCACTGGGTATGAAGCGATGGTTGATATAAGAATGAAAAATTCCACTAGACTCTTGGATCTCAATTCCTATGTGTCTATTAACAGATATAGATTTTTCTGCAGATTGTTAGCTTTCCTTGTATCTGAGATTTTTGAGGAGATATAACTCACGATGATTGATCTTTATACTATTGAAAACAACAGCGGAGCCTATAGTTATCAGAGAGTAATATATCTTATTCGAAAATTCTGTTTCTACCTTGAACAAGATGACAGTTATTAAAATCACCAGTATCTTGATTATTATTGATGTTGTGTTTGAATGATAGTATACGTATTTCAATTGATCGTCGTTGTCGAGCTCCTTGACCAGATCTTTGGGTAGTGCCATTGTGATGGGTAAGTAAACCCAATGACCTATAACACCTTGAAAATCTATCGTAAAATGACAATAGTTTAATGCTTCTTTTTGATATTTAGTGAAAGTGTCAAAATGTTAGTACGCGAGTCTTGTGTGTATGTACCAAAGACAGTTTACCCTCTGCTGCACGTGACAAAGTGCTTACCACCCTTCCTAATAGAGTACTTGCCCAAAGTGGATACTTTCTTGTTTTTCCAAATTGTTTTGCACCCGTTTTTTAACAAATCTTCGAGCAGAGAATAAAACTTTGGTAAGCTTTTGGAATTGACCAATAAAGCTGAGGTAAAACTCTTAATGTAATGTAATCAAAATTTGGTTGTAATGGGGTGTATACCGTTAAGGCAGACACAGACATAAATGATAAAGTAATAATAAGTTAAAAAATATGGATACGGTGCAGCTGAATCAGACAATTGGGGAGATAACTTGGAATCATAATCATCTTGACGACTGATTAATACTGTGTGTGTAATCAGCAAGTGTCTAAGGCTACGATGTATAGAGCGCAATTGATTAGCACGGTACGATTTACTAGTGGAGAGCAATTGCTATATCGATTGATATGGGGTATATAATGGTCTTTTTCATATCTATGCTTTCTAATAGGTTTAGTTCTAGTTCTTTAAAGACAAGACTTGAACAAACAATAAACGATAAAATAAGACGATGTTATCAGTAGCTGTTATAGTTCCACGGCCACCGTTGCCACTATACGACAAAGTAACGAGCCGTGGTCGATGCACCAGTGTTATCGCTCATAGCTACTACCAGCCTTGGTGCACAATATTATTCACCCGTCTACCCATTTCCACTTAAAGTGTCAAGACTCGAGCTCAAGAGCTTACAATTTTCTGTCCTGTGATTGGCCCGTAGCAGCCAACGGTGAAAAATGTCCCGATCCGGTTAAAACGTCCCATGGCAAGAGCCTTCGAGCAACAACTGGTGTACAAGTTGTGGGTTGAAGCTGTAGATATATAAACATTGTACGATCCTTCACAACTATTATCAAATAATCACATTGAACACACTGTTACAACCGTATTTTTACCATTTCACCAAGTTGAGCTAGCTCCATTTGTCGCAGAAAACCACCTTTTTTTGTCCGGATTTTCTGACCATTCAAATCAAAGTGAAAAAAATCAAAGCCCAAAAGAAAGAAAAAACAGACATCAAGAAATTTATAACAAAACTCGTCTCAATTCTCTTTCTTCCTCTTAAATATAACAACTATCCTGTTATTTACTGATCTTGTTTATCTTGTTATCGAGGTAAACTTCAATCAATCAACAAACAATCTTGCTCAAGCAAACACTCAATCAATCAGAGCTAGTCTCCATATACATCACTTCAAGCCGCTGCACCATACAATCCCTGTGATTAACCTGCAACCAACACAAGAGCCGCTCTAATAACAACGTATTGAATCCTTGATAACTACACAGATTCAATCTTTGACATCTCATTCGATATTCGCATCCAAAGAATCAACTACTCGTCTTTGGCTCAATCCATCTACTATAAATCCTCTCAGCTTCAACCTCGTTTTGCTCGGAGAATTTCTGCTGTGTTTTTATTTTTGCCCTGTCCAATAAAAAACCCAACTTTCTCATAAAGAGAAAAAAAAAACAACCATTTCACTTTGTTTGAAAACCATTTTTACAAGTTGATTGAACAACGCTTGTTGAAGATACACATAGACCATAAATATCAATAACAATGTTGTCCTCACCTGTCCAGCACATTGACTCTTCCTCAAAATTGCAGTTTTTTAGCCCTACTCCTTCAAGTTATAGAAAAATGTCCATTGCAAATGCTACAAAACATTCTGCAAATGATAAAAATTCTTCAGTTATAGTGGATGATGTCGTCCCAAATAAGGCTACTCCAATCGTTAAAGCTGATATACATGTTCCTTATGTCCCAGATCAAGTTTTCATCGGTGGTCGTAAATCAAAATTGGCCGTTGCACAAAGTGAAATCATCAAGGCTAAACTAAAGGAGAATTTCCCATCTACTGCTTGTCCAATCTTGGCCTTGACCACTTTAGGTGATCAAGTTTTAAACAAACCATTGTACTCATTTGGTGGTAAATCATTATGGACAAAAGAATTGGAAATTTTATTACTACAAGATATGGGTGAATATCATCAATTGGATTTGATTGTTCATTCTTTAAAAGACATGCCAACCAATTTACCAGAAGAATTCGAATTGGGTTGTATCATTGAAAGAGAAGACCCTTCAGATGCTGTCTTGATGGCTAAAAACTCTCCATATAAATCATTACAAGATTTACCAGCAGGTTCAGTTGTTGGTACTTCATCAGTTAGAAGATCTGCTCAATTAAAGAGAAATTTCCCAAATTTGATTTTCGAAAGTATTCGTGGGAATTTACAAACAAGAATTGCTAAACTAGATGATGAATCAACTCCTTTCAAATGTATCATTTTGGCAACTGCTGGTTTGACAAGAGTTGGCTTGGAACATCGTATTACTCAACGTCTTGATGCTTCAGTCATGTATCATGCCGTTGGTCAAGGTGCCTTGGGTATTGAAATCAGAAAAGCCGATGCCGTTATGAAACCACTATTGAAGACCATTGAAAATGTCAATGCAACTGTTTGTTGTTATGCCGAACGTGCCTTAATGAGAACTTTAGAAGGTGGTTGTTCGGTCCCAATTGGTGTATGGAGTAACTATAATGAAGAAACCAAAATATTGAACTTGAAAGGTTTAGTCATTTCTGTTGATGGTACACACCATGTTGAAGATGAAATCACCATGCAAATTGATGATTATAAGAAAGATTCAGCTAGATGTGGTGATATATTGGCTCAAAAATTAATTGAAATGGGGGCTAAAGATATTCTTGATGAAATAAATTTCGACAAGATTAACGAAAAAGATGAATAATTTATCAACATTTCAAATTTTTAACTTATTTTCATGATTACGACCACATATACACCAACTACAACTCTACTTATTTAATGAATCATTGTTTTCCCATCCATACTATTAGAGGTTGGGATTCAATCTACCCAACATATACCAATTCAGCTTCATTTCTTTTTGCAATTAATGAAATCTCTTGAATTTGCAAATTCTTTGAAAAAGGTTCAAGGAATTTGAATGACATTACACATCAACAGAAGAAGAAAAAAACGCTGGAAATCTGCATTTATTCATTTTCTCACATCACATATATTGCTAACTCCATTTAACGATTTATGTCCACATTATTTTTGTTCAATTATTAGCTTCAGTTTGTTCTTTGATACTTCTTTATACTATTTGATGTTGTTTTTTGTACATAGCATTTCAAAACAACATCAGATTTTTCCAATGATTCATAGATTGTTCGAAGGACAACTGACTGGGCTCACAAAAGCTAATTAATATTATATATATAAAACATGTACATTATAGAATAATAAAATATTTATATCATACAATTTAGTTTTTTGTAGTGGTCTCTTCATTGAAATGGTTAAAGTTTATAAGTTTTGTTGCCCCATGTTCAAAAAATTTCAACTAGCTCAGAGCTTCAAGAAAATAATATAAGCGTGAAGATTTAATTTGTTGGTTATCATCATCTAGCAGAAAATATACCATCATGTCACTTGACAAACCAGCTAGAGTGCAAGTTGACCCAGAGACAATACCACAAGACGATGCGCCACCTCAAACAGGTACTGTTTTCAACATATGGTACAACAAATGGTCCGGTGGAGGAAATCAATTCCAACTAGTCAAGGCAAAATATAAGCTAAATGTTGAAAAAGATTCAGGTTATACAAGGGCTAATAAAACTGATGGAACTAAATACTTCTGTCTATTCTTCGCCAAGGGGATGTGTACAAAGGGTAAAAAATGTGAATATCTGCATAGAATACCTAATGAATTTGATTTTTTCCCACAAACTGTTGATTGTTTTGGTAGAGAAAAATTCAGTGAATATAGAGATGATATGAGTGGGATAGGTTCTTTCAATAGTGTTAATAAAACATTGTACATCGGTGGGCTTGTCATTAGAGAAAACACTCATGATTTGTTGAATAAAGAATTCAGAAAATTGGGAAAATTAGTCAAGATCAATGTTATAAATAATAAAAATTGTGGATTTGTAACATTTAAAGATGAATCAAATGCTCAATTTGCCAAAGAGGCAATGTTTGGTCAAAGTTTATACGGAACAGATATATTGAATTTGAAATGGGCAAATGAAGATCCAAATCCAACAGCTATAAAGGAAAGGAAAAGACAACATGAAAATGAAACTGTTCAAGTTGTGGAGAATTTATTGGCAAAATATGATCAGTCGAAAAAAATCAAAACTGGAGAAAACGATGAACCAACAGTGGAGGAACCTGAAGAACGTGAAAAATTAGACATTGGTCAAGATTCGGGGGAAATGAAGCAATTGGAAGCCGCCGTTCCAGAAAAAACCGATTCAATCTTGAATAAAGAATCTTTAAGCTATTTGAGTTACTTGGGAAAAATTAATAATCAACCAGAATCGAAAACGAAGTCTCCCACACCGTTGTTATCAGGTTATGAAAGTAGCGATGAAGAAGATGATGAATGAATAAATAAAGGGATGCACGTAATATAATGACCTAGACAAACGTACTAACGACCTATAGATGTATTATATATATTAATTATAAAATGTTTTGTAGCCTATCATTAATCTTTTTAAATTCATCAGGGATTTTATTCCCACTCTTGATTAATAATTTTTTCAAATCTCCATAAATTTCTAAATCTGAATCATCACTTAAAAATGCAATTGATGTACCATATGAACCGGCTCTACCAGTTCTACCAACTCTATGGATATAATCATCAATCTTCTTGGTCATTTGGAAATTGATGACAAGTGAAACGTTTGGAATATCAATACCACGACTTGCAACGTTTGTACCTATTAATATATCAACTTTCCCATCTTTTACTTGTTTAATTGCTAATTCTCTTTGTTCTTGATTTTTCGAACCATGAATTATTGAAACTTTAAAACCTGATTGTGTTAAATTTTTGAAAAGATATTCACCAGTTTCTTTATAATTGATAAATATAATAATAGGTGCTGGGAATTTACCACTTGAAAGAATTTTGTTAAGTTTACCAATCTTTTTGGAGTCATCATTGGTGGGGAAAAATTCAAATCTTTGTTCAATTCTATCATTTATAACCATCTCGTTAGAGTTAACATTACCAATGTTCACAATTGCAGGATCATTCACATAGTTTTTCGATAATTTTTCCACATCGGATGTCATTGTTGCTGTAAACATCATATTTTGTCTCTTAGTATTCATGAATTCGGTAATTTGAGCAACTTGATCACCGAAGTTCATTTCAATCATCTTATCACTTTCATCAAGAACTAAAAAGTTTACTTGATTTAAAACCAAATAATGTCTTTCTAAACAGTCAATCAAACGACCCGGAGTGGCAATAATTATTTCAATGGTCCTGTTTTGTAAATCCAATATGTTTTTTTCAATTAATTTACCACCAACAATAGAAATAATATCAATATTAGGTAAATATTTGGCAAATTTATTGAATTCAGTTTCAATTTGTTGAGCCAATTCTCTTGTAGGTACCAAGATTAATCCATAAGGCCCATCTGTCTTGGTGAATTCATTCAATCTTGGTAGTTTCAATAATTTAGAAAGCATGGGTATCAAATAAGCCAATGTTTTACCGGAACCAGTTTCCGCTATACCAATGATATCTTTCTTAGACAACGAGATGGGTATTGATGCTCTTTGAATAGGGGTTGGATCTCTATAGCCTAATTTGCCGATTATGTCTAGTAGTTCATGAGGGATTTTCGATTCATCCCATTTCCTCAATGGATTTGGTAAGTTTGAGCCTTTTGTGATAATTTCGAAATCTTCCTTCAAGATTCTCCAATCTCTTGATTTCATCTTATCAAGTGGTTTACCAGACCAATGAATGTCATCCCAACTTTTATGTTTACCGTTTTTACTTGATCTAAAAGTATTTAAATCATCAACTTTTTTGGACCGCGAGGTAAATGAGAACGATGAAGACAATATGTCTGGATTGTTTAAAGTATCTTCTTCATCTTTCCACTCAAATGAGAATTTCTTCCCAGTGCGAGCCCTCTCCAGGACCTTTTCATAATTCTTGGTAAAATCATCCGTATTAGAAGAGTTCTGTACCTGACCAATGCCAGGGTTTTTTAATTCATAAGGTGCAAACCGCTGTGATGGTTTTGTTGTCTTGCCTTGTAATTGATCAACTTTATTTTGTCGCTTCTCCAAAGCGATACGCTGTCTCTCTTTTTTCGACAAGAACTTCGGTGTACCCAGTTCACCCTCACTATTCTCCTTCTTTATCAAGTCTTCCAACGCAATGGGACCTCTGTTAGACATTTCTCTCAATGCTCATTCTGTCTCCAGTTGGTGTCTTGATATCTAAAATTAAGACGAATCTAAATAGTCAACTTTCCACAGAACACATTCGCGCTATCTGCCATAGTTCCGTGCCGCTATTGACTAAGGGCTGCTTGCTGCTCGACTTTCCCAACATGGAAGTTCGAGCAGATTGAAGACTTTAAAGCCAGAATTTGTACAGCTGGTGTGTAGTATAGTATGGCTAAATTATACTACGAGCACTTCCAATATCCACAGATAGTTTTTCCCCTATTTCAATTGGACACAGCTGTTCTCTTCATCTCTGACTTTGTGATAGTGATGATAAAAGTGGTGTGCGGATGTTTCTCCATCTTGAGCATTTCAACCGGCGGTAAAAAGGTTATATTAGTGATCACTGCTGGAACAGCAAAAAATCATCAGTAGTTGAAGTTTGCAACTATTTGTTTGGAACATTAAGTTGAACGTTACTTGAAAATCAAAGATGTCGCTGTTTGGAAGCGGTGCTGAATGCTCTACAGCTGGTAATCCCTTATCTCAGTTCACAAAGCATGCTGGTGAGGATAGATCGTTGCAAAGACCAGGTCTTCACCAAGGAATCAACCACACGGGTGGCATAAGAGAGGAAACTCGTATGAATCAGCGTGATCAGCAGGTGAGTATCATTCCATGTCCTATAATGGCAAAGCTCTGAGTTTACTAACAAATCAATAGCATATGAATCAGTTTTTCAGAGGTCAGGATAACTTCAATTTCCAGCCTATGAACCATGAATTGGATCATATTACGCCACATCAACATCCACAACAACAAGGGTTCCGCCAGGCACCAACCGCTAATTGGGCTTCTGATTTCAAGAATGAAAGTCCTTTACAACACAATGGTTCCATCAGATCAAATAGCTCACAGTGGTCGTCTGAATTCAAAGCAAGCTCAAATTCTCCACTTAGCTCTCAGAGCTCTTTAAGTGAATCGAAATCATTTCAAAATGCAGGTCATATCATGGGCGGGCAAAGAGGTGGATTTGCTCCAGTGTTTTCAAGATATCAAAGTGGGATGGTGAATCATATCCAGCCATTGCAGGCAAACTCTAAGATCGCCGAAATCGGCAACAACGAACAATGGGAGGACCGTTTCAAAGAAATCGATGAGCAATACCAAGATGCGTTCTCCAAGCAAGAGGGCAAGCTTAACGAAGACGAGTTGAAAAATAAAGAGGCCGAGCCGGAAATCATAATAGATGATAAATACCAGAGTAATTTCGATGAAGTTTGGGAATCATTGAATTCACAGAGCGTTGCTGATGAATTTAACAGTGAACCTTCATGGGAAAAAGATTTTGCAACATACGCACAGGCAAGAGCCAATTTTGGTAAATACCAGTTCGAAAATACAAATCAATTTTTGCATACCCCGAATGCTTATGAGATAGGCTTAACATTAATGGAGAATGGCGCCAAATTATCCGAAGCTGCTCTAGCTTTTGAGGCTGCTTTGCAAGAAGACCCAAAGCATGTTGACGCTTGGTTAAGATTAGGTGAAGTTCAAACACAAAACGAGAAAGAAATTGCCGGGTTGACAGCTTTAGAAAAATGCCTTTCGCTAGACCCTAATAATTTGAGTGCGTTGATGACATTAGCTGTGTCATATATTAACGAAGGATACGATAACGCCGCATTTGCTACATTGGAAAGATGGATTGAAACCAAATATCCACAGGTAACGGATAGAGCAAGAAGTACTAATCCAAAAATCAATGATGAAGACAGATTCTCTTTAAATAAGAGAGTCACCGAATTATTTATTCAAGCTGCTCAGTTATCACCGGCTGGTGCAAACATTGATGCCGATGTTCAGATGGGACTTGGTGTTCTATTTTATGCTAATGAAGAATTCGAGAAGACAATTGATTGCTTCAAAGCTGCTTTAGCTGTTCGCCCGGATGATGAGCTATTATGGAATAGAATGGGTGCATCTCTAGCCAATTCAAATAGGTCAGAGGAAGCCATTGAAGCTTATCAAAGAGCTTTGCAACTGAAACCATCATTTGTTCGAGCAAGATATAATTTAGGAGTTTCTTCAATCAATATTGGATGTTATAAAGAAGCAGCTGAACACTTACTAGGTGCCTTATCTATGCATAAAGTCGAAGGAATCGATGATGATGATTTTAGAAATGGTGCTTTGGCCAATCAATCTACAAGTATTTTAGAAACATTGAAAAGAGCATTTATTGCCATGAACAGAAGAGATTTGATTGAAAGGGTTAAACCAGGGATGAGTTTGAATCAATTCAGAAGTGAGTTCAATTTTTGATTATTTTCATAAGCTGAGAATTATTTGATCCGTTTTTTTAGGAATTGGGTTGAGCTGGTTTCACAATTGTTGAAAGTTTATTATGTCTTGGCTCCTGTGTCGGTTAAAGCGTCAATATTCTCAATATGAAGGAGAGTTTGAAGCTCTGAACCAATCTGTGCATCATCGCAAGGTGAATAATAAAGAAAGCTGGAAACCTTACATTGTTGACATGATAAAAAGTCAGATTTACTAGTACTTGAGTTCGAAATTCTGATAAAATAGTTCTATTAGTGAAAATATTGATGCTGTAAATGATGAGTGACAGATCATGACCAAAACAAATAGGGGGTTTGATTTGTTTTTGACACTTACTATATCTGGGATGGTGAGCTTGGTCTTACAATCGCAGTATTGAACGTCACTAGAATTAGGAATTTGACCTGAACTGATGATATGTATAAGAGCAGTTATTAACAATAGCAGATGCTCCATCGCCAATTTTTGTGCAGTATGATTATGAATGCAATGATTTATCTTTTACTACAAGAATACGTAGAATTCGTACAGTTTTCTTATTTCAAATCCTATTAACTTTTTCTTTGTGGGCTTGTAAGTCCTGTTCAAACTGTTCTTTGGAGATACCAGCACGCCATCTATACCCATAGGCAATATGATCTTCAGGAACAAAGTTTTGGCCTTCAACACCATATAAATTTTCCCTGAAAGTTCCCCGCTTCACAGGATAATCATCCCAGGCTAACCCTCGTCTTCTAAGTTCAGGAATTAAAAGGTCCACTATATCTTCAAAACTACCAGGCCATAAGTTGTATGCGAAATTAAACCCATCTAAACCCGATGTATCAACCAAATTTTCAATTTTATCTGCGACTTCTGTCACAGACCCAACAAAAGTCATTGGATGAGTTTTACCTGTGATTTTATTGATCAGGTCTCTTCTAGATACTTTATTAGGAGCAGACACGAGACTTTTCAGGTGTGATCTGGGATTCTCCTGTGCAATTTTTCTCAAATCTTCATCATATTCATATTGACTCAGATCAACACCGGTCCATCCACCAAAAAGAACTTGGGCACCTTCTTCGCTAACATACTGAATTATATCATCAAATTTCTCATTAGCTTTCTCTGTCGTCTCCGCAACATATACTTCAATCAGTGAAACGAACTTCAAATGGTCAGGATTTCTTCCAAACTCATCGTAAGCCAATTTCTTGATTTTTTGAATTTTGGCATTTAGCTTTTCTGGCGTCTCTTCACTGATGAATATTATTTCTGCAATTCTAGCTCCCAATAGCTCACCTGGAGGCGAAGCACCGGCTTGTATCATAACTGGTAACCGTTGCGGGGAGGGTTCTGTGAATTGAAAACCAGGAACTTGAAAGTGTTTGCCTTTAAAGTTGATTTGTCTAATCCCAGTGGGGTCGGCATAAATTCTTTTGACTTTATCATTCAAAACAGCATCATCCCTCCAGCTCGACAACAGAAGCTCATAGATAACATCAACAAATTCGTGTGCCTTTTCATATCTATCAGTGTTGATCGCGAGGTCTTTGCCATTCAGGTTGTTTCTAGATGCACTATTGGTGAATGTGGTGACAACGTTCCAACCAATTCTACCTTTTGTCAAGTGATCCAACGTTGCTAATCTCCTAGCCAAATGATAAGGTGGCTCGGCTAAAGTACTTATTGTTAAACCAAAACTCAAATTTTCCGTAACAGATGCCATCAAAGGAACAGTGGCAGTGGGCTCGTTGGTTGGGAATTGAGTAGCATTTATAGCAGTTTGATCAATATTCGAAGAGTTCAGAGAGTCCGTGCCATTGTAGACATCATATGGACTTAGTGTGTCACCAATAAATAGCGAGTTTATCTTCCCCCTTTCAGCGAGTTTAGCCAATTTGACCCAATATTCAATATCTTTATAAGTCGTACTTTCATCTTTGGGATGAGCAAAAACACCAGGCTTCATTTGGCTCGGTGCAGCATGCTCAAAGAAATTTAATATAAGTGGTTTCCTGGAAGTCTTTTGCCTTTTTTTACCGTTTTCGTTTGTCATTGTATAAGAATGATTTAACAGGGAGATTGATGATTCAATAAACGCTAGATGAAAGAATGATATAGGGAGATGGCATCTTTTTATACAATTTTCGAGACAAGGAAAAAGCTCCAGGATACTTTCAACAACTGTTCCAAGTTACAGTTATGCAAAAAACAATTAAGTTCTGTTATTTAAACTGTGTATCATGATAATTTCTATTGTTCTCTATGGCTCTCATATATTCCGTCACACTCGTCGAATTTGTGGCTCACCCGAACCGAAAGCATTTGAGTCTGCTCTATGAATGAACCGTTGGGCAACTTGGGCTATTGAATTTGAGGCGCCTCAATTGCGGTGAAACTCCATGCTAGGCTCAAATTTCGCAATATAGCTTCACAAGTGTAAATTTATCTAAAGCTGATTCTGATCTCCTTATATCTAAAACGCATATAGGAGAAAAAAAGAAAGTGCCCTTACCAATACTTCAAAATAAATGCTTACGTAATCAAGAAAACGGCTTTGGTCGGTACGGCCACGACATGGTTTCAGAGGGCTCAGAAAAGATGGGAATTCAAGAGAGGATAGTGCAAGAGGTGAGTACAACAGAGGTTAGTTTATCCCATAATGGCTGTGCAGAATTCGGAGGAGAATCCGGAGATGTGATTTATACTGTGTGAAGCGAATGGAATACGAAGCTATTGTGGAAACACGGGTTTTTTGGGCGCCCTTGGAGTCCATGGAA
>JAJMFN010000040.1:0-25390 GCA_030574735.1 Hansenula sydowiorum
GTCTTTGTGGCAGATGGTCCATGGTCCATGGTCAAATGACACAAAAACAAAACCGTATTACACAAAAACAAAACCTCACTGGAATGAGATATATAGCACTAAATCGGTATAGTTGACGCTTGTAGCCTACGGCGGTGAGACATTTAAGCCTTTTTGGTTTTGTGGCAGATGCATCGTCTTTGTGGCAGATGGTCCAAGGTCCATGGTCAAATGACACAAAAACAAAACCTCACTGGAATGAGATATATACCACTAACTCGGTATAATTGACGCTTGTAGTCTACGGCGGTGAAACATTTAAGCACTTTTGGTTTTGTGGCAGATGCATCGTCTTTGTGGCAGATGGTCCATGGTCCATGTCCTTGTATTACACAAAAACAAAACTTCACTGGAATGAGATATATACCACTAAATCGGTATAATTAACGCTTGTAGCTACGGCGGTGAGACATTTAAGCCTTTTTGGTTTTGTGGCAGATGCATCGTCTTTGTGGCAGATGGTCCATGGTCCATGGTCAAATGACACAAAAACAAAACCGTATTACACAAAAACAAAACCTCACTGGAATGAGATATATAGCACTTGGGGTTTTGTGGTATAGCGCTAATCAAACAGCAGAACACCCTATCTGCTGTGTTGTCGTCGCTTATTGGTACATTATACATCTAAGCACATTTGGTTTTGTGTGGTTTTTTGTGTCAGACAATGCATTCTTTTTAGTGGCAAGCGGGAATTGAGATGAAGCTTTGATATTCTAGTTTTAAAATGGCTCTTTATGTCGCCTGCCACAAGTCGAAAGCGCTAAGCTGTTGCTTCGATGTTGCTAGCGGTATCAATTATCCTACACACGTGCAATTTTTGTTTCTTGTCATCTGGTACCCTTCAGAGTCTTCCATTATCCGACTCGTGCTTGAGACAGGTCTCAGATACTATTCTAATGTCCTTCAATTTGTTTCCGTCGATTTATTTTCTTATGCTGATTGAGTTAAAAAGGTAATGATCATAATACCCTGCCAGCTTGGTTGAATTTGAACCTGCTAGAAAAAATCAAAACAGCCTGTAGATTAGTCATCTAGTGTGCTTATAAGCCTCTCGACCTCCAATTCCGACCTTCAAGATTTAAACTAAAGACTTGACAGAAATCATTGAATTGAGTACGAAATAGTAGCCAAATGATCTTTGATATTTTTAGCGCATCGAAGCTGGTGAAATCAACAGGGCTTAATAATAAAATCAACATCAAAAAGTGGAGAACTAGAGTTTTTTCTGATGATTTTTGCTGCTTTTCAGAACTGCAGAGTTAGCTAGCCACTTGTAAATTTCAACAACAAAGAGATTGCAGTCAAGTCACTTCCCTTCTTTCAAATATATCTATTATTGATAGATCAGGCCAACCAAATCTTATGTCTCTTTCGGGCCGCAAGTTCTTGTTGAAGAGTCTTAGACGAAATTTCAACTCATGAGTAGTATTTACTTAATTTCACCTTGTTGGTTTTCCTTAAGAAATCAACAGAGAAAGCCTTTATTTCGTGTGCCGTGTTAAATGTATGTATGAATCGTGGTGCTCCATCGAGGGGCACCAAAGTTCTTGATGGGTTACTGGAGGTCAGCTAAGAACCTTTAGTATTTGCTTGTTTACAAGCTTTTCCATTATGGAACATAGAACGGATTCTGATGATCGCAAGACCTTTCATGATAGTAATGAGAATCAACAAAGAAGAACTATGAAGACTCCAAAAGCAGCATCCGCACCAGCGTGACAACGAAATGAACCCCATGGACAACATAGTGAATTGTGTGATGTATCACCTTGTATACAGGGCTTTTAAAATAAGGATAAGCACTTGACTATGGTAATTGACATTGTTGCTCTTGTAAAAATCTATGTTTAAGCTCCAATTTCTCTAAGGTGAAGGTTGTTTTTTAAAAACATTATTCTTCACATGCCCTTAATCTCTTAGCTTCCTACATTTCATGATTTTTAATTCAATAACTCGCTGATGCAAGAAGTATATGTTTCCTCAATGATTGATACACTTTCATAAAAAACTAATCTCCTATCCTAAGAACGATACCAGCTGATTGTCGTCAACATTTGATAATAGCCATATAATATTAAGTTGTTTGTAACTATACGTAGCTCGTATAGTCCAAGCAGAACAGGGATATACACCTTATATCACATATTACAGAAACGACGCAAGGCAATAAATAGCTCGTACAATGATATATAACAAATGTTAATTCATATCGCAATTAAATTATATCTTGTCAATATATTTACCAAGCTTCGACAGTTCTTCTAACAGGTAACCCTAATAATCTTGCCAATTTATCAAAAGCTTCGTCCAAATCATCTTTGGAATAGCTTGAGGCATCAACCTTGATCGAACTATCCTCAGGTATATCAGATTTACCCTCAACAAACTCCTCGAACTTAGCTTTTTCAGCAGCGGTTGGTGGTAATGCTTCATAGAATCTAGCTAATTTGACCAAATTTTCATCACTGATTTTAGTGAAGGCCTCAATGCTTTTTGGATACACTTCTAATGGTGGTTCTTCGCCATCGCTGTTCAATTGTGGTGCCAAAATATCATCTGCTTTCTTGTGTGAATTGACCAGTCTTCTAATGGATCTCTCTTCAATAACGTCCAGTTGACCTTGTAATTCCCCAACCAATTCAACGAGATCTTCGTTTGTAGCAAAGTCAGTAGTATCAACGGATGGCTGTTTCTTAGAAGGTCTTGAAGAGATCTTACTATTGAGGCTCTTTGGGTCGAATCCCTCGACATTCTCTCTTTGTGCTTTCACTTGTAAGTTTAACACTTGTTCCCCAGTCTTGGTCAATAGTTGAGATTGCTTCTTGACAAGAAGAGATAGATCGTTGACTTGTTGCGTTAATTGTTCGACGGTTGGTGATGTTGCGTTAGACATGGCGAGCTGTAAGTATAATTGAGTGTGTTTTGTTTTGATACAAACTAACAGAATTATATTACAAAGAAGTGGTTGTGTGTTAAGTTTCATTTAAAGGAGTACCTTTTGTGGGTACCGAAAAAAACACATTGTTGTGTGGACCACCCACCAATACACAGTTTCGCATAACGCCAAAAACACGTAGCCTTGACAGATTCCCATTTCATGTACACTCACAGCTTAGAGCTCCTTAATATATGGGTACCAATACTATGTTTGAACTGGACAATTTTTCAGCTTTGATCGGTTGCGTTACTTTGAAATGATTGAATGTTTCTAGGGAGTTAAACACTCTACGGTGGGGAATTTATACAAAGTGTCAAAATCACGTCAAGCATGATCTTCCATATGGATGTATTACGATGGCACAGGCAGACTGTAACCAATCACCCTTATTTATTACACAGATAACATTATGAACTATTTAAGATATGAGTATAGAATTGCTCAAAGTTACAGATCCTATGTCATCTTGGCAATCGACCGCTCGTTAATAAATGTTCCCACGATGGAAACGATCCCTCGTTATTCAATCGTTCTCAAACTCCAAAAAGACATCACTATCGTAACAGTTCCTTAATTTTCATGGCAACACTCTAACTTCATGCTAAAAATATATTCCAGCAGTATTCTTCTTGATATCTCCACCAATCATAAGGCTCGTGAAATCTATTCTCCTCAATCAATACCCACAGCTCATCTACGATCTTCAAAACACCTTTGAAGGCGCCGATGTTTGTCTTTTCAAAAAACAAAACCAACGCTTCACGGACAACTCTCATATCAGATCGATCCTTCAGAATCGTCGAAATCTTCAATAGCGGCCATAGAAGATTAGAGCAGAAAAAACTGTCATACTTAACAAATTCCCTCAAAGCTGTGAAAAACTCCGTCTTCTCTGAATGCAAAAGGCTGTCATCCATTTGATTATATATTGATTGATGGAAATGGATAACCATTGTTGAGCTCCACATCTTTTCAATCTTCTCCCAGTCACTGGTATTAATGCTTGATTTGGGTCTTTTGAGTAATCTATTGAGCCTTTTTTTCAATGAAATTTCTGTATACTCCATGGATTCAAGATGTTCACTTAGGGATCTGAAATCATTGGAGTTTTTAGAGTCAAAAATCGTTTTTCCAATGTATGTTAGTTCTGAACAAAAAAATAAAACCGCCGTTGGGCACCCAAAAACGCAGTCAAAATTTTGGATTAAGGGATCTAATGATTTGAAATCATCTGAGTTAAATTCCTTGAATAAAGGTTTCTCCCCTGTGGTTAAAGTAGCAAAATTGTCATATCTAGCAATTCGAAGGTACAAAAACCAAGTCAGCTGATCCTCTTTTATATTCCTCTTCTTTCTCTCTTGAACGATCTTTCTCAAAGCTTTGATGTGAAACGGCCAATTTTGCAATCCCGATTGGATAATCTCTATAGACAAATGACATATAATTGCAGATAAAGCATTCAGACTAACAGATTCTTTGTCATCTTTTAGCAGTGCATAAAGATGTTTATACGACAGAGACTTATGCAACAATGAAAGCCTTTTATATTCCGGGTTTGAAAAAGACAACTGACTTGCTGAAATGCTCAGGATACCATGAAGTGTTGCAGGATCATTGACTGCTACTGGGACAAAGAATTTCTCTGAAATGTTTTGAGGGCCTGAACCATTCAATGGATCCAATGCTATGCATGTAACGAATAGATAATGACTGAAGATGTTTTGGGTATCCTTACTCTGGAAAATGTTGGATATTTCACGAGGGAAGCTTTGAAAATTAATCGAAAAATTTCGTTGTGTCTCAATAATTTTTTGATGGTCTAGTTTCATCAACCCATGATGTGATATGGTATCCAAGTCAAGTTGAACGCATTCTGAGAACTCCTCGCTGAGTTCGTCTATCGTTCCTTCTCCTGCAGTATCACCCTCTTCCCCAGTCAAACTTGAATTTCTAGATCGTTCATATGGTGTGTTGTTAACAGGATGTAACAATTCATATTCTTCTGACGTATCAAGCATATCCAATTCTTCACCAACATCGATTTTGGGTACCACGTGAACACCATTACTCTGATGATATCTGTGCGCCTGACTGTTTGTCACTATTTGATTGTTGTTTACACTCTCGACGACACTAGTAGTCTGCTGAGGAAGTGTAGTCGATTTATTACCTATTGTTCTTTTGTTCTTGAAAGACGGATGTCTAGAGTCTGACTTATCCACAGAAATCCACATAAGTTTCTTTGAATAATCACAAATCAGGCCTTTTCTCACGCATACTTTACAAGATGGCTTGGCCTTGTCACATTTTATTCTCCCTTCTTTACAATTCTGGCAACCATCCCTGGATCTTTTTGGTTTGGGTTGATGGCTGTCTGGGTTCTTCCCATTATTCACTTCGTTGTTGATCATTATGAGCAGAGGGCCATCTTATGGAATTGTACGGCACTCTTTTCAGAAAGCAGTTTGTTTTTGAAAATGATTGGAAGTGAAGACTTCCTTTTGGGCTTGATATTGAGTTGTCTTTTGATAAATAAGTGTTGAAGCACCAGGCTTACATATTGCGAATTTGTTTGGACTCGAACCATGAATTCGGGAGTAATAGCTCATGGCGGAAAAAGTGCGTAATTGCCCACATTGGGGAACTTCCCTGTTCGGATGTACGTCTGTATACAAAAACATCAAGATATCCAAGGTCCAGTTTTCGAATTCTTGTTAAACCAATTGATCTTTTACTTGTCACTCTAATAACTGGAAGAATGACAGAGCCAATAACAAAGAAACAAAAAACACTAGCTACGAAAAAAAAGCTTCATCTCAACGCGTTTGAGATCTTTTCACCTGGCCATTCCAATCCTGGTCAGTGGTCAAATCCTAAGGATAAATCAACACAAAAAGATACCATTGAGTTCTGGGAAGAAAATGCTAAACTTCTAGAGAAGGGGAAATTTACATGCTATTTCCTTGGTGATACTTTAGGTGGATTTGAAGTTTTCAAAGGCTCGAGATCTCCTGCTATCAAGATTGGTACCGAATTTCCTGTGCTTGACCCTTTTTTGATCGTTCCTTCAATGGCAAGGGTTACAAAGAATTTGGGTTTTGGGTTGACTGCTACTACTACTTTTGAGCCTCCTTTCTTATTAGCAAGAAGGTTTGCTACCCTAGACCACTTAACAAATGGTAGAGTTGGTTGGAATATAGTCACATCTTGGAACAACTCTAGTGCAAAAGCATTAGGGTATGATAAAATCGTTGATCATGATGAACGCTACCAGATTGCACATGAGTACTTGGATCTTATGTACAAATTTTGGGAGTCATCAATTGCAGAGGACGCAGTTGTGAAAGATAAGACCACCACTACCTTCAATGATCCCTCAAAGGTGAAAATAGTGAAGCATCACGGCAAGTATTTCAAAGCTGATACACCATTCATTGTACACCCATCAAAACAAAGAACCCCATTTTTATTCCAAGCCGGAACTTCAAAAGCTGGTGTTGATTTTGCTTCAAAACATGCTGAAGCTGTTTTCGTTGCTAGTCATTCACCAGATGTTTTAGCTCCGAAGGTTGAACAACTTAGAAAACTAGCGAAGGAAAAGGGTCGTGATCCCTCAAGTGTTAAGGTATTCCCATTGTTGACACCAATTGTCGGTAAAGACGATGCTGATGCTGAATCTAAATTCGAAGAAATTAAGAAATATAGATCTATGGAAGGGGGATTGATCTTTTTCAGTGCAATTACAGGTATTGATCTATCAAAGTATGATCTAGATGAAGAAATCAATGTCGCAGACTCAAAAGTTCCACAAGTTGTGCAAAGTGCTGTGGAGCACCTTTTCAGTGAAAAATTAGATATAAAGTGGACACCTAGAAAAGTTGCTGAGGAGTTAAGCATTGGTGGGAATGGCCCGGTCATCGTTGGGGGGCCGGAAAAAGTTGCTGATTATATTGAAGAATTTGTTGAAAAAGCTGACATCGATGGTTTCAATATTACGCCAGTGGTGAACCCTTCATCATATGAGGATATCATTGAATATCTGATTCCAGAGTTACGTAAACGAGGGATATACTGGGAAGATTACGAAGACCCTCAAGGTACATTGAGATCCCAAATCTTAGGACAAGATCATGTCAGATCAGATCACCCAGCAAATGACTACAAGTACAAAAATGATAAAGGCGAGATCAATGAACAATTTGATGAATAGCTGTATATTTTAAAAGCACAATGAATTTATACTTTAATTCTTTTCATGTCGTTTTCACGAGTCACAGATAACTTTCTTTTGCCTGTTACCTCTTTCGAAGAAGATGAAGAGGAAGACTCGAAGTTAGGCCTTTTAGAACGTAATCTCTCGATCTTTGAAAGAGCCTCATTGAGCAAAGATTCCCACTTGTTGAAAATATCAGCACCACAATTTAAATTGTGATCAAGTTCTTTCAAGACGTTGAACTCCAAAGTTCTAATTTCAGCGATTGGTAAGCCCGATACCTGAGACCAAGATTTAAATGAATAATTTGAGTCATAGTTAAATTTGAAAGATAAAATCAAACAGATAAGAAAAGTCCTTTTTGGGCATGAAAGAAATTTATTGTTATCGATGAATCTATTCTTGATTTTATGTTGTAGCTTGAATAGATAATACATAGCAACTTGTAATGCAACTAATGAACACCTGGAACGTTTTAAGACCTCTTTTGTAAAACGTTCATAATCTCTTTGATTAATCATGTTCGTGTTGAATAAGGACTTATTAGTGTTTGGATTTTTCCACAGTGAAACAATAAACACAGATGCTTCGCTTATGTATTTATTGACGATAATAGCCTTGGCAGACCTATCTGTGATGGGACTTGATGATGTCTCGATTGTTGAAGGTGGTGTAATCAAGTGTTCATGAGAATTGTTTCCCTTTGATTGGCTGGCCAACTTTGGGTTCTCTGGAGTTAATTGATAAGTCATTATGAAGATTGTGTGTGGGATTGGACGTGAGCAGATACAAGTCCAAACGATCGGTATGCGCCTTTTCTAATCCTTCTTTGGGTCAATCGACTTTTATAAATAGTGATGAACCTAATCTCTACCTCAAACGGCAACCAGTGATTATGATGATGATGATGATGATAACGCACTAGACCTAATGAGACATTGATTATGGATGATATGCAGATTTAATAAGAACAGGTAGTAAAACAAATTGGAAAAAATGGATATATGTGATTTAAAATGTAACAGATAAAAAGTTGGTATGAAGCTGAAAATTGAATGAAGTCGTTAAAGCGTTAATGTTCTTTGCGAAAAGACAAGGTTTTAATTAGAGTGTTTGTGTGAAAGCTGTGTGGGTTTGAATCTTTAAGAAGATCACTAGTCAACGATAACGGCTTAAGAAGCGTCTCGAAATCTAGGAATCTCTTGATGATATTCGAAACAGGATTTTGTAAGTTGTTGAAATGGAAAGAATCAAGCCTTTTATACAGAATCTACGTCCACACTCCACGGATCAGTCATAGCTTATCGAGGCTCGAGACACCACGGGCATTTCTTTTTCAGTGCTGCTCGGACCAGGGAGTTTTGAGTCACCGAACAAAAATGTGTCGAGCGGTCTCGGAAGAACTCTTTCCAATTTGACTCATCAATTCGGTGGCTTGTGACGCTAAGCACGTAACGTAGACTTTAGGCTCACCTGATACTTTGATACCTTGCAACTTGCAACTCCAAACTTATAGGTGACGCAGATATATCTCCCGTGCTACAGGATTCTGAGATCCAGTTCAAGCCTCGGGAGTCGGCCCTCAAGGGCATCTTCAAAGTTACGGCACAAGATTTGATGCCCCCCGCTACTACTACGCGCATGTACACCACTAAAACTAAAATTGACAGATCTATTCATCAGTTTCAAAATCATAAATAATGTAAGGACTTTGCATCAACTTTTCGCTCTCTAAAAGATCACCCCACAAAATTCAGCTCTTCCTTACTTTCCTCTTCTTATTGTGCTTTTCATTCATTCTAGGACTGGCATCAATCATCCGTTTACCCAGCTTTAATGATTTAATTCTCTTTCGATTTGTATCATCAACGGGATAAAACTCACCTAAAGTGGATTGAGTCCCTTCCCTCTTCTTTTTGTTCAAATCTCTAATCAAAGGTACTAACACCTGATCAACCTTTTCTTGGCTCCATCCGATACTAGACATCAAAAAAGTTCGAATTCTATCCAAATCTGGTGTACCCCATACGAACTCAGTCTTATCTCTATCAACTTCAGCATGTAAATATGCTTGATCTATCCTCTTGTCAGGAAAATTGTTATCCAATAGAACGTTATTTTTGATCATTTTTTTCCGGAGATTCTTTAAAAAAGTCTCCTCGTTTTGCTGTTTACTAACATCAAATTGACCTTCTGTAAACCAAACACGAAAATTAGTTAAATTTCCAAAATGTGCTAAAATCTCCATAGCATTAACAGGTCCAATACCCTTCAATCCTTCAGTGTAATCGCTTCCCAAAAGTTGAGCAATCTCGATCAATTTTCCGTGGCTAAGACCTAGTTCTTTGTCAATGTCTTGAGAATTATAGAATTCAACATAATGCTTTTCATGGAACATGTTTTTATAAACCCGGCTACCCCCAAATAAAAACACATCACTATCATCAGTAATGATGCCATCTACTAAGCGTGATTTCAATAATTCAGCACATTGAGCCTCTGCTTCCATAGGTGCTGTAATATATGGAATACCAAACCTGGCCAATAGTTCCTGAACTTCTTTGATCATAGTAGAGGTAACTTCATCTGAGTCCCTAAGTTCCCTTTTTTGTTGATCTCTCAACGATTTTTCATTCTCTAAAAATGAAGAGTTTACATGGGGATTCAAGTCTTTTTGAAACTCTTCATGCTCTTGCTCTTCTTTCTGCAACTGCTCAATGAGTTGTTCTTCTTCTGATTCCGAGAAATCATAATCTATCACAGGTGGGGCAGGTTCACTGTTGTTTAGTGAAGCACTGTCAACTTCTTCTCTGTTTTCATCCTTTTTTTCGGCATCTTTTAGCAAGCTGCTATCATGCGTGCTTCCTTCTTTGTTTGTAAAAGAATTGTTATCGGGATTCTCAGGTTTTTCTTTGTCTCCTGGAAGAATCTCCACGACATCGTCTTCGTCTTCATTAGATACGTGGTTTGTTTTCTGTCCGTCTCCATTAGATTCAATATAATCTCTTGCCTCGCTCCATGATACAATACCTTCGGGAATATCTTCTTTCTGCCTCTGTGACTGAAGTTTTTCCAGGTTTTTGAAAGGGTTTTCAAAAGTACTGTTAAACCATGAAGGGACTGATGGCGCTGCTTTGGATTCTTTATCATGCTTGTGGACATTTGTGACGCTTTTTCTGGATGCTGTGGAATTTTCGAGCACGGTATCAGCATTTGGCATTTGTACTGGTTTTGAAGATGGCTTGATCACAGTGGAAGATGCCTCGGTTTGTGGTAGCTGTGTGTTGTCTTGTTTCTGTATTGCGTCAAGTTGCTTGCTCTCCTCCTTAGCTTCATTGAAGTCAAATGGTAAATCTTCAAAATCGTTTTGATTCTCTTCGTTATCTGAACCGTCAATCTTGTTCGATTTTGGATCTCTTGTCTCATTCAAGTGCTCGGTATTGCCTTCAAACATTGCATTTTCAAGTTCCTTCTCTTTGACCAGTTCATTTTTGGATTGTTGTATGGCTTTCATCAAATCAATCTCCTCAATCTTTTTCAATTCTTCGTCAATACTATCCTCCGAATCCTCATCGACTAACTTTTGTGATGCATTGTAAGAGCCTTTGCTTTTCTTTTGTGGACTGTAGGCCATAAATGATCTTAACGTTGAGTCACCGGCTCCAGCGACAGATTTAGCAGGTGGGAGAGGGAGGGCGTTCATCGCATGGCTCACTGTTGCTTTCTTCTCTTTTGCCTCAACATCCACATCCTCCCAATCAATATCATCTTCATCGTCATCTTCACCAAGGAACTCGCCTCTTTCTCTCTTTATCCTTTGACGTTCTTCCTTATCCAAGTCAACTGGATTGGAAATACTAGCGCCTTCATCGATACTTAAGGCCCAACCACCTTCAGTTTTCTGTATTTTGTATTCCTTATCCTTTTCACCCGCGATACGTTGAATTCTATGTTCAGCATCATCCATACCAGTGATGTTCATCAATCTTTGAGTGAAAAAGTTTCTCTTTTGAACCATCTGAATTTGAAACTTGGAGAAATCCAGGCTATTGGGAAAGATGTTCTCTAGCTGCTCTTTTGTATAACCCATTCTTAGTCTTGACCTTAATCTGAGCTGCGAAAGAACCATATATTGCGTTGTCAATGGTAATTCTTGAAAATCTTTAGATGCTGGATCAATTGTGTTTAAATCTATCCCTTCAAGCTCATCGAGCTGCTCGGACATATCTTTGAACTCTTCCGTTGTGATTCTCGTATCAGCTTTATCGTATTCAAATCCCTTGATCTTTGGTAAATCGTATTCATCGGAACCTTTAAACCTAGGTTTCTCCTCCTCCTGCTCGCTGTGGGGATTGGTCCTGTTGAAGTCCTCGAAATATTTATAATCCAACTCGTCTTTATTAAGCTGTGATTGTTCTATGTTTTCAGGCTTATTCTTTTTGGAAGGAGATTCATGACTTTTTTGCAACTGTATTGCAAGCAACTTTTGGGCTGTCTTTGTAGCGTCGTCTCTCTTCCCTTGTCTTCGTTCTTTTCTCTTGCTAATGGTCTCTCTTTTCAGTACAGGAGCACCACCATCAAAAACAAATACAGGCATAATCCCGAAGTATAGAAGTTTACAGATTCTTCTGAAAAACCCAACAATGTGGGAGCTTGTTAGGGAATTACCACTTTTATCTCTAACAGCTTTGAGAAATTGATATATCCAAATCGAAGCATCGACAGCCATTCTTTTTCTGCTAAGAGACTCAAGCCTCACGGCTCTGGACGTGGGCTCTAATATTCCCCATAGTGAATGAACACCCATGGCCTTATTGGTCTGTCAAACGATGGTCCTGAAAGCTTTACCACTAGTGCTCAAAGTTGCCATTATAGACAAATATAATCGCTTATGTCAAAATATCCGGTTGGGGCACATTCTTAGATATCGTAATCTCGATCATTTCAAATTACGCGTAAACTATATCGAACGACCGTGTACTATGCTTTCTAAAACGTGTTGTTTGAACCTGGTATCTGCTCAATATGTCCTTAAAGTCTGCTAGGATCGTTTTGTTCAATGGAGATTTCACAAACTCCTTCAAAATAGTTAATCTTCCACACCCTCGAACCTCCCAAGAATACCGTTATGCCTTTTCAAATGGTGAACTTCATGAACTAGTCGAATTTGACAACGATAATCCACATAGCAAGACTAACCATTTAAAAGCAGTTACAAAAAGTGACAACAGGCCTGTGAGATCTTTGCTGCTTGAAAACTCGGATAAAACAGCTGCCGGTCTTGTGTTAGAGGAATCAAATGTTATACTGACCACAAAATTCAATTTTACTTATGTCTTGATATCATACTTCACTGAGCAGACGGAACAAGGAAGGTCCTTCACTAGGTATCAATCATTACAAGATCTTATAGATGTCTTTGAAAATACTATTCCAGCTGTCCTCGAATTGCCTGAAACGCTGCTAGACAAATGTCTGCAAAACATTTGTGAAGCTATCGATGAAAATGATGAGAAGTTTTATAGATTCTCTGAGCCAAAAACGCTAGACTATTTAAAATCGAAAAACGAATCGTTATCAAACTCGTTTCCAGAATCCATCTCAAATCAAGTTGTGAGGCCACTAATATATCCAGCAAACATCAACGATCCAATACCTGAGAACATCGAGTCATTAGCAACGATAATGTACTCAATCCACTTGTTATCATCTTATCTACATCCAAAGATAGAAGCAAAACTACGTGAACTATATAAGCTTGAAGATTTAGAGGTTTATATTGCGAATGTTCAAAAGGAAAAAATACAAAAGAAAGCTGCTGAAGACCAAATCCAAAATCTAAATCAAATAAACGCACAAAACAAGAGATCATTCAGTGCACAAGATAACAATAGTCGGAAGAAACCAACAGCTACTAAAAAGGCAGCTCCAAAGGTTATGAAAGGCCCATTGGATGGGTTTTTCGGTAAAAAAAAAAAATGAAGTAGTTTTTTGATTCATTCATATATACAGTATATTTTAGAGAAAAAAAATAGTATTAGTTATGCCGCATTGGTCAATTCAAAGTCTACCTTTTAGATTCCTCGATCTTTTTGACGTCTGTGTCATCCCTGTTGATAGATTTGTTGACCTGGCTGTAGATTCCCAATCCACTTGAAATCATAGATCCCAAATCGTTTAGACCGGCAGGAACAATAACGGTATTGGATTCTTTAGCAAGCTTGCCAAATGCTTCAACGTAGTGTTCCGCAACTTGTAGAGCAACAGCGTCTTTACCACCCGGAGTTTCCTTGATTGCCTTGGCGACTTCTTTAATACCTTTAGCGGTGGCTGTAGCCTTCAATAGAATGGCTTCAGCTTCACCAGCCGCTTCGTTGATATTTTTAGACTTGACAGCTTCAGAGGCCAAGATCTTTGAAGCTTTATCACCTTCGGCAATGTTGATCTTTGATTGTCTGTGACCTTCAGAATCTAGGATTTCAGCTCTCTTGGATCTTTCAGCAGACACTTGTCTATGCATAGCATCCAAAACATTTTGAGGTGGATGAATGTCCTTGATTTCATAACGTAGACATGTCAACCCCCAGTCTCTGGCAGCTTCATTCAATGCGGACGTGATGTTGTTGTTTAACGATTGTCTTTCTCTAAGAACATGGTCTAGTGTTAATTGACCGATTTCAGATCTCATTGTAGTTTGTGCTAATTGAGAAATGGCATATTCCGCATCTTCAACACCATACGATGCTTTATAAGCATCAACAACTTTAATATAAAGAACACCGTCCATTTCTAGTGTAACGTTATCCGAGGTGATCGCATTCTGTGTTGGGATTTCTAGGGCTGCTTCTTTGAGTGATTGGACATACTGGATTTTATCTATGATTGGAAATAAGATAGCTAAACCAGGATCTAGAATTCTGATCAAAATATTTAGTATTTCTTTTTATCAATATAAGTATCAAGCAAAGCAGTACATACCTGTGAAATTTACCCATACGTTCAACCACCCAAGCGGTTTGTTGGGGAACAAATCTTATGATAGTGTTAGCCGGTAGTTGATCCTGTTGAAAAAACGTCAAAGGACTGTTATTATTGCTGATATTTGCTGAGAACACCTTTGAGGCATGAGCATTGCGGGTACAGAGTGTGCTTCTGCGTGTTAAGAGTCTTGAGCTGAGCATTGTGTGAATATTCGCTTGAGTTCAACAGCTTTTGCCATTTGATTGCACTATTGTAAGTCAGCTTTCAGTGGAAGTTTCGAGCATTTGGTGAAGTGGTGTTCGGATTTCCTTTATGCTTTCTCAAAAAAAAATTATGTGTATGGAAGCTCATCTCCATTGGAACAAGATTCTTTAGTTAGTTGTGATAAGCTTTGTACCTATACATTTGAAAAGAGATGGCTAAAGGTATTGAAGTATCCTCGAATGAAAAGGAGTTTGTTCTTGATGCGCTGAAACAAGGAATAAGGATTGATGGGAGGAAACTTGATCAGTTTAGAGATGTTGATATCTCTTTAGGTGATGAATATGGATATGTTGATGTGAAGATGGGGAAGACAAGGTATGTTATTTTCCAGATCCACCTTTAAAGAGATAAGAATGGCTAACTTTAATATATAGGGTTGTTGCTCGTATATCAGCAGAGATTGTTACGCCATTTGAAGACCGTCCATTTGAAGGATTATTCCAAGTATCTACAGAGATTAGTCCAATGGCTTCAGCTATGTTTGAAAATGGAAGACAATCAGATGACGAATTATTGATTTCAAGAACTGTTGAAAAGGCTGTGAGACGATCAGGTGCTTTGGATCTAGAGTCATTATGTATAATAGCGGGATCAAAGTGTTGGTGCATAAGAGCGGATGTGCACTTTTTAGACTGTGATGGTGGGTTCATTGATGCCAGTTGTATTGCTGTGATGACTGGATTACAGCACTTTAGAAAAAATGATGTCACTGTTTCAGGTGAAGAGATCATAGTGCATCCCACTGAGGAGAGGGAACCTGTTGAACTTTCTATTCTACATGTTCCAATTTGTGTCACATTTGCATTTTTTAATCCTACTGGGGTGGAAGAAAACATCAAAGGTGATGAAAACAATGAAATATCAGTTATAGATGCCACTTTACAGGAAGAACTTTTGAAAGATGGTATCTTAACTGTTACAATCAATAAAAACAGGGAAATATGCCAAATTTCAAAAGCTGGTGGCCTACCAATGGATGCTTTAACATTAATGGACTGCAGCCGAAAAGCATACACTATAGCAGAGCAAATCACAAACCAGATTAAAATGCTTCTAGAACTTGATTACAAAAGAAGAAATGAGGGAATTCAATTCAGAGAATTAAGATCTGAGAATGATAGATAAGATTCAAGCCTCTCCACTTTTGATTATTGATTGTTTACTATTAGCCAAACTTGAATATACTATCCACGTTTCTGAAACTATCGATCTATGTTGTATACTTTTACACTCTAATACCTTCGAGAAGTGTATCCTATTCGACTATGGAATAATAGGCAGTGGAACAATAGTGGAACGATAGTATCACCCACATACCAGGATTGAATTTTTAGTACTAATACGTGTAGATACTGAAACAAAAAAACGGCAGGCTTGTAAATGTGACGGAAAGCACAAATCACTGCTATCGCATCTTGTTTTCATGGTTGATGATCGAAAGTAGGTCCTTTTATAGCTCAAATTTTGATATTTCCGCGGTATATGATATATAAGTGAATGTATAACTAGCAAAGATAGCATAATTTGCTCCTTAATTTTGTATTATGCTTTTTTTATAATATTAACATTATTTTTTAAATTTTTTACAGAATATTCGACTATAGATAGCTGCTAAAAATCAATATACATATGGTTATATTTATTTAAAAAAAAATAATAAAAAGTACTGTCTCTTTATATTGAGCTTCTGATGTGTGTACATATAAATTATGCGCCTAAACAAACCACATGTTTTCATCGAGCAAGATTTCATGAAGCAAGTGCCTACCTGTGCTAACAGTTTGTATTCTTCCTATATGTCGCTCTTTTTCGAGGTAGAACCGAGATCTCTGTTTTGCGTCTTGTGTACGAAAAATACGATTTTAGGGTCAAGCGTCACACCATCGGCTTTCCTCTTTATAAACGAACAGAACCAATTGCTTGAAAACGAGCACTGGGTGTATACCACAACAAGATAGAGGATGCTTCTTTTCATAGCTACTGCCATTGGCGTGCTATGGATCATCTCACTTGCCTACTCGAAGTACCTGGATTCTCAAAAGGATATTCATGAGTTGGCCTTGAGCGAACAGTCCAATATCTCGCCCACCAGAAAAGAAGACGAAACGGCTGTTTACAGAAACAATCAAGCGCCCCATGGGCTTCCATTGACGACAGGTCTACAGATAAGACAGGGGTTCAAGCTGAGAAATGGGAATTTAAGGGATGTATGGTCTGTTATAATGAGCAAGAAAAATGTCAATAATGTGACGTTTTTAAACAATGGTCAAACACTCACTACTGATATTTATGGGTTGAATGGTGCTTTCGAAAAACTCGGGTCATTTTTCAAGGATCACAACTGCTCGACTATTGGGTTCACTGCTCCAATTTATTCTTACCATGGATTTGTAACAAGTTTTGCATGTTTCATCAATGGATTAACTGCCCACCATTTCAACCATTTACCAAGGGCCACTCCTGAAGGAGTTGACTTAATGATCATCCCAGAAAACCAGTTAGCTCATGCATTAAAATTGAACTTCAAGCTGGTAATAGCAATTTGTGAAGATGCCTCTAAAAGTTTCACTCAATCAAGTGTTATAAACTGGAGCGTTGTGGGTGATTTGATGAATTTGGAGAAAGACACGTTTGACTACAAATATACCCCAGAGTGTGATGAAGGAACACCATTCAAAGAAACCTTTAATTTTAAAACCACTTCTTATTCCCACCAAAATTTTGTTAGTTCAATAGCTGCGAGCACAAAAGAACTACCACTTGGTCATGAAATTACCAATGCGGACAAGATTTTGGTTGGGTATCCGGACTCATCTGTGAAATACTGGCCTCATATACTGACTGCATTACTATTTGGTGGCTCTGTTGTACTAGGAAACTCTGCAGATCCAAAATTTGATGAGAGATTAGTAGAAGATTTGAAACCAACCATTTTAGCTATTGATTCGAATTCAGCCAAGCTTTTCTTTCTCAAAGACCAAGACCATGGACTAGCCCACACTTTGTTGTTCCAAAGGTCCCAGTATTTGCTCAGAAGAGGTATATTTTCCGAAATGGCTACATTATCAAAATTTAAAACCTTGAGACTCATATATATTGAACAGCTTTATGAAGCAAACCAAAATGTTTCAATTGGCGATCTCAACCTAATAAGAGCGTTAAGTGGAGCAAGAATTATCACACAGAGATATTTCAATGGAGTTGTTGGATCAATTTTGAGTACTAATTTTTACGATTATCGTGTGTTCACTAATCCAAAGTTGAAAAATTGCGGGACTGCATCTCTTTCGTTAGAAATCAAGCTTTTCAAATACAAAAACCTAGATATAGAGAAAAGACATGGTGAGCTATGTATTAGAGGCTTTATTATCGGAAGACCAAGTGATCACGAAGATCTCGTGAATGCTATTCAAAGAGGTGAGGAAGTTGGAAGCGAAGGATGGATGCCAACAGGAATTATTGGTAAGTTCGGTGTTGACGGTTGTTTTTACGAAAGCTAAGTATTTTATAAAATTCCTTGTAGGTTATTTGCCATTGTAAATAATTGTAAAAGCCAAAACTTTCAGTAACAAAATCGATATTTTCGTTTATTCCTTCGAGGACAACGGAAATTAAAAATCCCTTTTCCTGACAATTATGAGTGTCAATAACACATCGAAGATTGAAAAATCATAGATTCCAACATTACTCACCTATCTGAATTTTACATACCTGGTCGTTTCATACAAATCTGGAGCCATAAATAGGTCATTCTGGCTAAAATGAGTAAAGAGATTCAACCGGAGAAGAAGAAGCAACAACCTGGGGGCTATATTGGGTTTGTCGCAGGTGTTTTCAGTGGGATCGCCAAAAATACCGTGGGTCACCCATTTGATACCATCAAAGTGAGGTTACAGACAGATGCTACACGTTTCACCGGTCCATTGGATTGTTGTTACAAGACATTGAAAGCACAAGGTATCAAGGGCTTCTACTTGGGATTCACACCACCTCTTTTCGGATGGATCATGATGGACTCTATTATGTTAGGGTCTTTACATAACTATAGAAGAATTATACAGAGGAATTTCTATGAAAAAGAAGGGAAACTGGACTTGAAAGGACATATAATGGCTGGTGTACTTGCAGGGTGGACAGTGAGTTTCATCGCAGCCCCAGTTGAACTTGCCAAAGTCAAGCTTCAGGTTCAATATGGAGGGAAGAGTGATAAATTCAATGGACCAATATCGGTCATAAAACATATATACAAAACAAACGGAGTCGGTATCAATGGGCTTTATAAAGGCCTGATTTCAACACTGATCTTCAGAACGAACTTCATTACTTGGTGGGGGTCATACGAAATATTTACAAGGTTGATGAAAGAGAGAACTAGTCTAAGTGATTTCAGTATAAACTTTTGGGCAGGCGGGTTCAGTGCCTCATGTTTCTGGATCACGGCTTATCCTTCAGACGTGATAAAATCATATTTACTGGCCGATGACAAATTTAATGGGTCATTTAAGAGTTGGAAATTAGCAGCTAAAGAAATTTATCAAACTAAAGGCTTGAAAGGTTTCACAAGGGGGTTCGTTCCTTCCATTTTAAGATCATTCCCAGCCAACGCTGCTGCTTTGGCCGCTTTCGAATCTGTTTTGAGATTTACAGGCGCCTCATAATCATTCGTTAATATTAAAAGTTATATAGAATTGAAATTATTTTTCGTACCAATATGTTTGGACGTAGCATCAATGTGAGTTTCTTATCACAAGGCGACCGCTTGTTCTGAAACATTAACTTCTGTATCATCTTGTTTCTTTTCGATTGTTTCATTTTCAGATGCTTCCTTTTCAACTTCAGCCTTCTCAGCAAGCTGTGCTCTCACCTTTTCCTCTTGTTCCTTCTTGATTTCCCAAGGCTTTTTCCTAACTTGAGCGACATGATTACTCGATTCGCCTTCTAGAACAGTATCCGGTATTTGCTTTATACCTGGTATCTCTTTCCCTGAAAGTATAAGACCAACTAACTCTTGATAATTTGAAGAATACTCAGGTTCGGCAGTCTCTTTGTTCCTTTTCCACTCTTCATAATCTTCTATGTTCAAGATGTTTCCGGTTTGTTGACAGAAATAAAACGTTTTGGCCTGAATCTCCAATCTCGACTTCTCCTCTGGTTTGATTTCAGTTACAATCTCATTGATCTTACCATCGTTCTGTTGGTTGATTTGATCCAAATATGACTCAAAGACATTCTCAAGACCATTCTGATAATTGGTCAGTACCCAGTTCTCACAAATAGAGAAAGAAAAGGTTGACTCACCTTAAAATCTTCATTTTCAAAGTCAAATGCTTCAAATGCAAGATAAACTTCTTCCTGTTCACCCATTGTTATGTGCCTATATCTTCAGGTCATTGATGGTAGAGTCAATGTTTTTTCGATGGAGATAAACTTGATTTTTTCATGGAGGAAAAATTAGAACTATTGTTAACAAATCTCGCCAACAAGGCAACAAGGCCACCAATTAGCTGACAGTGGGCATCCCTTCAAGATGTTGCATAACGGGTTCATAGAAAAAAACCTGACGGTATCTTTATTAGGGGCCGCTACTCTACTTAGAGTTGCGTTTTTCCTCTTCGGATTGTACCAAGATGCACATATGGATGTGAAATACACTGATATTGATTACTTGGTCTTCAGTGATGCTGCCAAAAACGTTTACGATGGAAACTCACCTTACCAAAGAGAAACATACCGATACACACCGCTACTGGCCTGGATGTTAATACCCAATGCTGCCACTGAATGGACTTACTCTTTCGGGAAAGTGGTTTTTGTTATTAGTGACTTGATAACTGGTCTGTTGATCATGAAGATTCTCAGCTTGACCCCGATTACAAAGCTGAAGAAATCCATACTAGCATCGATTTGGCTCCTGAATCCTATGGTGATAACAATTAGCACCAGAGGGAGCTCTGAAAGTGTATTGACCGTGTTCATCATGCTTTTTGTTTATTTCTTGATAAAGAAAAACGTCATAATTAGTGGACTGTTTGCTGGTTTAGCTGTTCATTTCAAAATCTATCCTATAATCTACATGCCAACTGCCATATTATATTTATCAGAATTCAATTTATCGCAAAAAAATATCAAATGCCTGACAGCTTTGATCAACAAAAGGTCAATATTATTTGGGTTATCATCAATGATATCGTTTCTATCATTGAGTGGAGTAATGTACAAGATTTACGGAGAAGAGTTCATGCAACACTCATACATTTACCACTTATCAAGACTTGATCATAGGCACAACTTTTCTGTTTACAACATCTCATTATATTATGCTTCAGCTTTTGGAGACGCAGGGTTGGGTAAACCATCATTGGATTTCACCTCATTGGCCTTTGTTCCACAAATGACCATTTCAGCAGTTATTCTGCCATTGATATTCACAAAAAAAAGCCTTACTTCAACCTTGTTCTTACAGACGTTGACGTTTGTGACTTTCAATAAAGTTATGACTTCACAATATTTCACTTGGTACTTGATCTTTCTTCCACTATTTTTGAGAGACTCAGATCTTTTGACGAACAAGAAAGCAAATGGACTTATATGTCTTGCTGTATGGGTAATCTCCCAAGCACTTTGGCTGCTATCAGCCTATAAACTAGAGTTCTTGGGCGAGAATACCTTTTATCCTCATCTGTTGTTAAGCTCATGTTTTTTCTTCTTGTCAAATATATATATATTAGGGGTGTTCGTCGACAGCTTAGCAGGAAGAAGGATCACTAGTGAAATTTAAGTATGAAAGTATAAACACCTTTCATTCGTTATATGTAGCATCAGAGATTGAATAGTATTTTGAGTCGCCGGAAAGCAAATGATTATTATGATTACATAACCAGGCCAAATTTTTTTTTGAGTGCATAGACTTTAAAATCTTCAGCTTCGTGCAACTTCTTCAAAGCACGATCTATTCAGTAAAGAAAAGTACGTGATCTAGTGAAACAAGATGTCTAGACAAGAGCTGTATTCACCAGAAGGCCTTCGTATGGATGGTAGAAGATGGAATGAGCTACGTCGCTTTGAGTGTCGAATCAATACACATCCTAACTCATCGGATGGATCTTCATATGTTGAACAAGGTAATTCCAAAATAGTTTGTATTGTGAATGGTCCTATGGAACCTCCATCCAGAGCTCAGCTATCTTCCACAGGAGCTACGCTGAATGTCAACTTAAATATTGCCCCTTTCAGCTCAATTGACCGTAAGAAGAGATCCAAGAATGAAAGAAGAACACAAGAAATAATCACATCTTTGAAAAGAACATTTGAACAATCAATCATCATAGACAAATACCCAAGAACAACCATATCGATAAATGTCCATGTATTAGCTCTTGATGGTGGGCTAATTCCCTCAATCACAAATGCTATAACGCTAGCTCTTATAGATGCTGGTATAGCGATGTATGAATATATCAGTGCGGTTTCAGCGGGTTGGTATGATAATACTCCATTGTTGGATTTGAATGGATTAGAAGAGAACGATGTTTCATACTTATCATTGGCTGTTGTGGGGAAGAGTGAGAAATTAGCTTTGTTGATTTTGGAAAATAAAATACCACTGGATCAACTTGAATCAGTTTTAGCTATTGCTATTGCCGGTGGTCATAGAATTAGAGATGTTATGGATAAAGAAGTCAGAAGACACGGTGAGCTACGGTTGTCAAAGATCGCAAATAAATAGAAGCATTCGACCGCTTGCTTGAATGAAATTCCTTTAATGATTTGTATAATAAAGTTCCTGAGTTTGTATTGCTTTGTTTTGCTTAATTGTCATTCTTAAGCATCTTTTTACCCCTAGAGAAAATACCTTTTGCAAGATTTTGTGCTGTAGATGAAGTATCTTGGAAAACCCTTCTCTTGTGTAAAAAACTACCGACGTTATTAGTCAGTGTATGCTTTCTGGCCATTGTTGAAGAATCAGCATAAGCTTGCGCAACGCGTGAGCTTTGGATACTACTCTTATATGGAGCAATGTCTGGTGAAGCTCTTGAATGTAATAGCCATTCTCCCAATCCCAAATTCAAATTTGCTTCTTCTCTTCTTGCTTCTCTGTATCTTTGAATTCTTTTTTCTGGATCACTTATAGATGAGATTTGCTTTATGCTATAGTTTGTATTTTTGTTCCCCGATATTTTTGTAATATTGAACTTTGGGGTTTCAGGAGTCGTTGATTCTTCAGGAAGAGTTTGAAGGTTTGTAACTGTATTTGACAATTTCTCATGGAAATAGCCATTATTATTACTTTTAGAATCTGGGGTATTCAACGGAATATGGAATGGTAGACTTGTTTTGGACTCAGTTTGATATGAAGACCCTTTAGCAAGATTGTTTTCATTCAAATGGCTTTCATTATCTGATGTACTTCCTGTATGATCCAATGACTCCAATGATACATCGTGGTCACCAGACTTCAGGTTTTCCTTAGGTGAATCCTCACCAGCTTTTGTCAGTTCCTTATTATCCTTGGAGCCTTCAATAAATGAGCCCCTGTCTTCAACGATTTCACCCATTGAATTTCTTGTGTAGCTATCCAAGGAAGGCAAAGGTGGAGCAGTACCACTAATGAACTGATCTCTGAAACTATCCGTGTCAGGTCTCCATTGACCAAAGTTGATGGATAAAGCTGGATTCAGATTTCCATCTCTTGCGGTTTCATTAAGTTGCTGTGATTGGGTTTGTGATTGTTCACCTTTTTGAGATGATGTTTCTGGTTCTGATGATTGAGTTGAACGGTTCTCAAGCTGATTGAGTGAAGACTCACGATCGCTTGCTTTCGAATATCTATATCTTGACTCACTCTTTATAGAGAAGCTTCCCGTAGAAAGAGATCCCGAACTTTGTATACTCGCTCTGCTGTCCCTTGGTTTAGTGTTTTCGTTATCATCAGAATCAGCATAGTCATCAAAGTAGTCATTCACAGAAGAATAGAACTGGGACAAAGTTCTTGGAGCCTCGGATTGAGGTTGTTGTGAGTGTTCTTTTTCAAGTGGTTGGCTTTCGGTATGAAAACCAGATTCATCTGTGCGCTCCTGTTTCTTTGATTCAAAAGTTCCCTGATTATCTTCCAAGTCTGGCGTATTGATGATACTACTCAAGTAGGCATGCTCTCTGAAATGATCATCTCTCGACACCTCATGGAGGGAAGTATTTGATAACTCTCTTCTGATATCCTCTATAGATGGCGATTCAGGGTCTTCTGGAGCACGAATATGTAAAGTATCGGTATCTGAAACATCACCATAGTCAGCATATTCGGGGGACTCTCTCAAATTTGGTTCAGCAACAGTAGACTTCATTTCTTCGATTGAGGTTTTTTGCTGCAAAGGAACTGGAGGAAAATAAGAAGGTTCGTCATCGTCATCATCTTTTTCATTTTCTTGTTGGAGGACATATCTATAGCCAATTTCTTCAATAGAGTCTCCCTCGTCTGCGTTAGTGGCTTGTTCTTCAGTATTTTTTGGATCAGGAGATGCTGACTGGTCATCTAATGATTTTGTTGGCGAAAGGTCTTGGGTGTTGACAAAGTTTTCGCCATGAAAAGTATCCGAGCTCAAGGGTTTGGTCCCCAGAGTTGGTGAGTTTTGTTCAAGTACTGACGATTTGAATCTATTTGCAGAAGGAACGTAATCATTATCATCTTCACTATCCTCCACTTGTGGTACTATATCGCTTGGCACCAGATCTTCATCGTCTTCAGCATATGATGGTTCATCTTGATGGGGATGATCATCATGTCCTTGTTGCGCCTCATTTTCAGCTTCAGGGAATCCTTGAAATCCGCTTCCTGTAGCTTCATCAACATCTTCGACATCTTTCCTCACAGGTTCATCGACAAACTCTTTTTTCTCTTCCTCAGCTGGCACTTCACTTAATCCAGAAAGTATTGTAGGTTCAGGGTGTGGTTCATCATGTACAGGTGCTTCAGTCACGGTATCGTCTTCTTTATGTGATATTTTTGCAATTTCTTGTTCTTCTGGAAATGGCTGAAATGAGCTTGATTGTGCCTCTCCATCTCCTAAAGTACTACCCGTGGTAGTCATTGGTTCAACAGACTTATTTTCAGCTTGTTCGAATTTCTCCACAACCGGAGACTCTACAACCGCTTGAAATCTTGAGCTAGATTGCGGCTTGTAGTCTTCTTCTTCTTCGGAATCATCGTTTATGGCCGCAGCATACTCATCCACGGAATCTGCTTCACCATCATTTTCGTCAGCTTCCTTTGGAGAGTCAAGGTCAATTTTCTCGAATGTCTGACTATTTATTTGAGGAGTGGCGTTGTTTTCATCAAAACTGTTCGCGTCATCATCATCACCTTCGTATGGTTCCTCATGGAGGTCGACATTCTTGATCTTCTGAGAATCAGGCACTTTTGACTCTTGATGATTTTGTAGGTGCTCAATAGGAATCGAAGGAAGTTTTGGCACTGGTGGTGCATCTTCCTCCCCTTCATCTTCGAAGTACTCTTCTTCAACCCTAAATCACAGATTGATTAGTTGAGGTTCCATGTCAAAAGCTTGTACAATGAACATCAGCTTGGAATGCAGTATGCATTTGATACTCACCAGTCATCACCGTCATAGTTTGCGGTGGAGGCCCTGACCCATCTCGTGGACTTCTTTCTCTGCACTTTCTCTTCGAAGCTCATCGTCTCTGGTGTTGCGTGGTGCTTCTGATTGTAGATCCAGATCAAATCAAACGAGTACAGTTAAATGCTTTAAAGCTTTCGTGACATACAGCTCACATTGTATTATTATTATTATTATAAAAGCGCGACATAAATAAAGGAGGGTCACACTTTAAATTTTTCGCATCGATTCGAGCATTTAATCAGATTTGAACACTCCGAAACACTGGAAAAGACCCCCAGAAAGGTGAAACCTGTGATTCAAAGAAGTTGAACGTATACA
>JAJMFN010000041.1:0-24944 GCA_030574735.1 Hansenula sydowiorum
TGAAGATTTGATTAGAGTTTCCGCAGGTACTGAATTCATTGATGATATTATTGCTGACTTTGAACAATCTTTCAAAACTGTTTTCCCAAACTAGAGATCTATATTGTATGATATAGTTGATTGTTTTGGCTAGTATAGATTTATGACGACGTTAGATTAGATGATACTGAGCCTAATTGAATTGTAAGAAATCGAAAAAGTTTCCCGTCCCACTCTATTCACCGCCCAACACCCACGATCGCTTTACAGAGCGGCTTTTATTTGAGTTTCCCGTCGAACGGTTGAAGCCTACCTTTTGAATCTATATAGTTGAGATTCGGTTCCTGATTTCTCCAACCCTCGGTCAAAATTATCAGCTCATTTCTTAAAAGATCGACAAGTATTGGAGAACTTGCAGAGGTATAAAGACGATGCGATATCTCAAATTGTTGTTGGTTATATAACTCATAACTAGATAATCTCTCTTTTATAAATAGAGGATTTCGAAAAAGATCACAGTGATGATATTTTGCCCAGCTGAAATAGGAATATAGACTGGTGAGCATATAGAAACCTCTTAAAGGCTTAGTGAGAAATTGTTCCCTCATGGCGGGGGTTGGTCTCAGCTCAAACTTAGCATGGGGATAACTGATAGAAGTGTGTACATAGCCACTACATCAATAGCAACATCATACAAAATACTCCCAACATAGTTATATTGAAAACTCAGTTAAACATTTCCTCCAGCTTCGTCTAGTTATACATCATGCTGCACCTACCACAGTGAACATTCACGTGACCAGAAATTACCGCTTCCAGCACTATGCTAGTAATGGGGGGAAGCAAAGGGAGGAGAAGATAAACTTTAGCTAAAAGGCCACAATAAGCTGGACCGTTAAAAGTGTTCCACTTTGTACCCCTCGAAGCCCCTATGGAGGAATCAATTATGTGTCAAAAAAGTGTTTGATATATTGATAAGGTACAACGTTGAACAGCAACAGCAACAACGCAAGTACACCATATCAGCTGCGATCCAGTTCTCAATTCGCCCCCATGTCCACCTCACACACACACCAAGACTCGCCACCAGGCCAAAAAGGAAAAAATCAACCACACATAATTTTGCACAGTCGTCTCACCCGAAAAAAAACACCATTTGTCCTCAAATTGTTGATTTTCAGTTTGCAAAAAGGATTGAAAACACATGAACTACAGTGCTGTTGACGTCCTGAGCTCATAGCAAAGATGCTCATTGATGTTTGCTTTATGGGGTTTACAATATTACAAGTTGTCAGAGTCTCCAGTTTTAACGTCTCTTCTTTATTTCCTAACCATTTAAAAAGAGTCATTCCCGGGGTCTTCATGAATAAAACGCCCAGAGCTCTTGAGTTACTTGAGTTACCCAAGGTTGTTGATGTCCTTTGGTCATTCGTATTCGAGGTTTCAGAATCAAAGTCATAATATTTGGATATGCCAGATACCCACTGGACTTTATTCACCTGCTTTTGATATTTCCTTGGTGACTAGTCCCAAATCTGTTCACGGTACGCACTGAATAGCCTATTGTCATTGGCTCACATCATATCTTTGCCTTCGACATGCATATGTCCCGAGACTCGGTGTGGAAATTTTGGAATATCAAAATTTTTTACTTCAACGTTTGTAAATCTGGAAATTTGTACCCACGGATTTTACAACAAGAGAAATAAAAAAGTAAAGATCTCTTTGATTATAGTGGTTGTAAAAGATGAAATAGAATATCTGAGGGCTGGTACGAATTAAGTCATCGTCACCCATGGTGAGCACTTTACTTTTAATTATATACAGTGAGCAAATCCTTAGCCCTAAGTGAATAATTGTCTACGATTGGGTTACATGTCCGATATATATATGTACGTTTGAGGCCTTCTCGCTGTTTAGTGAGTATTTCCCGGTGCTTGATCTCGGAAGGCCGACTTAACAAATAAATAAGAGAGTCTTGAGGTAAATAACGTAGTGATAATAACCTGGGGATTTCTCTTGGGATACACTTTTTCAAGTCGATCTTAAACACAATCGCACCTTTTCCAAACTCGTTTTAGTGGTTACATTTGGTTAGAAATGATCAGGCATAGAAGCTTTTTTGAGTTTCAACGTCCGCGTTACCGGGATCCAGCCTAGAAGAGCACCGTCTAGGCAGAGCGCGCTAGGCAGAGATCCAGCTGGGATTCTATATAGGGTCTTTCAAATCAGTGTACTCTAAACAAACAATTTAAGCTGAGGTCATCTATACAGTAATAGCTCGCACTAGGTTAGATGACTTTCATAGCAATAAGTTGAACCAGTGGGAGTCTACATCGGCTTTAACTGAAGCTTGGTCACGACGCTTTTGACCAATATCGATTCGCATTTTAATTTTTGTGTCAAAAACGCGAGAGGCTGATATTAGCTCCGTGTTCGATATAGGTATATAGTATTTGACATGGTTACTGATTGATCTATCAATTGATGAATAAAGCTATAAAACAATAGGTAGTCATACTGTTTGTTTTAAGAAACTTGGAGAGCTTGGTAGTGGCGTGGTGCTGGGAGATTGCTAAATTGGTGTATATCACCTTATACACCGTCGTATAGCTCTTGATGATACTTTATAGCTCCAGCTAATGATAACGATGAATTCGTAGTAGGTGTCAATGGTAAGTACAACTTTCCTCGTCTAGCATAATTGCCCTCTATCTCCATATAGCTCAGGACCAAAAGTTATCGATTCGATCAGTTTATCGATGACTTCTCCTTAATCGGAAGGCCCTCTTACGTGTCTGATGTCCGGAGATCTGGGCGAGTCTTGGGAACTCAGGAACATGTTCTAAAAGATGTTGAGCACTTTGCAACTTGTTGTTTACTTGTGGCTCAATTGACACCTTTTCGCCAAATTTGCCAGTTCTTTTAGCCTCTTAGATCGAGTTTTCAAGTTGAAAAAAGGTGTATTCCCGGGAAAGGAGGACAGCTCGGCGTGCGCGGACCGCTGATGAAAAAGATAACAGTTGGTCTTGAAAGAGGGAAATAGAGAGCATTGAGGGCCAAAATTGCATTGGAATTGACTGGAAAAGAGAGTAATCATAATGCTCGAGAGTGAATAAACATCCCTATTGGAAAATCCACTCTTCCCATCAGTGTTATTCCCTTTATAATGCTCAATCTGGGCCATTTGGCTGTCGTATATGCCATTTGCCAGGTGCATGGGACAAGACGCGTTTCTTTTGGCCGACGCTGGACATTTTGGAAAATGGGACTGAAGAATTCTCAAACTCATCTCGAGCTTTTCAGGTTCCCAGTTGATGGTTTTATAAATATGGAATGAATCCCATTCACATTTGGACAATCTGTGGTTTCCAAACACCTTTACCACTTTGCACCTTGTTGATTGTTCTCCTGTTATAAAGCTACAACATAAAGCTCGTTGTGGTTTATCTATTCGATCAGACACATTTGTCCCTATATTTAACCATTATTTAAAAAGTCCCCTCATGTCTTGGACGACAGCACCAGATTATACTCATCAAAACTCTCACAACAACAATTATTTCAACCAGAATTTTAGTTTCAATACTGGTTCCAATACACCTTTATCAACTGGCTCCTCAGCTTCCAATTTTAACCAAAAACATTTGCTTCAAGAGCTCAGTTCTAAGCTTGCAGTCAATTCTGGCTCTTTGGGTACAAATTCACAGCTAAATTTGAATTATAGCGCACCTTCAACGGTCTCATCTGTCTCATCAGAATCTACTAGTGATTTCAAGCCTGCTAACAACCAAATTAATGGCAATATGGGCACCACAATTGATAACTATTTCGCCAACGAAGACAACAACACCGTCTCTTCTCAATTCTGGAACTATTCCGGGCCTTCGAGCCAAGATGGACATCAGATTAATACCAACAATAAGTTTCCAAATTATCAAGATGATCATCATTTAAAATTAGGTAGAAACACCATAGAGGAGGAAAATTTCCTGCAAAATCAACTTTCACAGTCTGGTCAAGCTCCTGATCCTTGGAACAACAACAACTATCAATTCCAAACAAACACACATCTAAACACTTCCCATTCAAGCTTGAACCACTCAAATAGCGACCAAAGTCTATTTGAGTTGATGAAATTGCCTGGCCTAGCAAGCTCTTCAAACAATAGCAATAGCCAAAACAACAATATTTCTATCCCTAATAACACCCAATTCAACAACATCAACATCAACAACAACAACCAAGCAACTGCAAATGGGTTGAGCTACACAGCTTCCACCACCCCTCTACCATCGACCCCGTTGTCCAGTAAGTCTCCTGAACAAATGGGCTTTACAAACTTGTCCCAGTTCCAACAAGCTCAACCAGGGGTTCATCAGCTTCAACATCAACAACCACAACTAGCACAACAACAGTTTGGTCAAGCATCATCATCAGCTCAATCTGCCACTACTGCCACTGCAGATGCTTTGAACAATAACACCCAAAATTTGTTACAAAATTATCAACAACAACAGGTTTATTTGGAACAATTACAACAACAACATCAACAATTACTACAAAACCCATTATTTATTCAACAACAAGCTCAATTGGTTTCCCAACAATTACAACAACTACAACTACAACTATCCATTCAAAGACAACAAATTGAATCAAATAATTTCCAATTGATTAATTTACAAAATTCAAATAATAAAGAAATCCCATTAACTGAAGAAAATTTGATCAAATTACAAAACACTCCAAAAGATGATCAATCTTCAGTCTTGTTACCAAACCAACAAAAAGCCCCATCAGATTCGTCTCAAGACGCTGATAAACAAGCAAACATCAACACCGAACTATACAAGACGGAACTATGCTCAACTTTCAACAAGACAGGCTCATGTCCTTATGGCAACAAATGTCAATTTGCCCATGGTGAAAACGAATTAAAAGTGGTCAATCGTGGGACAAAATATAGATCCAAACCTTGTGCTAATTGGGCCAAAACCGGGTCTTGTCGTTATGGAAATAGATGTTGTTTCAAGCATGGTCATTAAAAGTGTCTGTTTTTTTTAAGTTGTTTGGGAGAGGATTTCTTATAGAGTTGTTAGTGTTGCACCACTACGTGTACCAATATTATTGTCATCAATATGAACTTTTATGTCGATCTTTGTTAATGAAAAACTTTTGTGCATATTATATCACAGCTGTGTGTGTGTTAATTTTTTTGTTTCTTTAACTGGGGTGTCAAGTCAAATGTGTTTGAATATTACTGCCTTTTTTATCTCCTATTTATTTGTTTAATGACTTATTTATATATTCAATGTGTATCTGCCTTACTTTCGTGAGTTTAATGGAAATGAATTATGTTACTCGATCTGGATGTAGCTGGAAAGTATATACAATGGAAAGAATATAATGATAGCCATCGTAAGCTTTGGTGCAAGAATTGATTATCATTGGATGAAGAGCCCTCGCTTGTGCGCTGATCTCACCAACACCAATTACTAAGCTTTGTGCAGCTTCTTCAACATCGAAACAATCCTGGAAATATATAAGTGGAAGATCCTGCAATCTTGCTTGATTTGTAATTAAGCCATACTAATTGAATTCAATATTACATTCAATATGGTCACGTCTTACAACTTGAAAGGAACCAATCTGTTCAAACCGATCAAAATCGGACAATCGCAGCTTCTTCATAGAGTCGCATTGGCACCGTTAACAAGAGGTCGTAATAGTGACGAATATGTTCCAAATGATTTGGTCAAGACTTATTATAACCAGCGCTCCAAAAGAGCCGGAACTCTGATCATTTCAGAAGCCGTGATGATCTCTGCTAAATCTGCTGGTAGGTATCAACCTCCAGGAATTTTCACCAGTGAACACTACGACCAATGGAAGGAGATCATCCAAAACGTACATGACAACAAATCAATTTTTTATTTACAATTATGGGCCCTAGGTCTATTCGCTGATCCAGCCATCTTGAAACAGAAAGGCTTACGGTATCTGGCTCCAAGTGATGATGTCTATATCAATGCTGAAAACGAAGCTAGTGCCAAAGCTGCAGGTCTTCCATCTCATGGGTTAACCACTGAGGAAGTTCAAGATTATATTCAAGAATTTGTCACTGCTGGCGAAAAATCAATTGAATTAGGCGCAGATGGTGTTGAAGTCCATGGTGCTAATGGATATCTTGTCTTCCAATTTCTTTATGGGAAGTTTAATAAGAGAAGAGATCAATATGGTGGATCAATTGAAAATAGAGCTAGATTCGCTTTGGAAATTGTGGATAGATTAGGTGAAGCCATTGGGTATGATAAAGTTGCCTTGAGAATATCTCCATATTTTGAGATTAATGACACCACTTCAGATTTCTACGATCCTGATATCGTTCCTGTTTATGCCTTTTTGATCAGCGAACTTGAAAGAAGAAGAACAAAGGGTAAAGAAATCGCCTATTTACACATTGTGGAACCAAGACCAGCTCTTACTGAACAATCATCTCATTACAACAACGACTGGATCTATCAAATATATCAAGGTGTTATTGTTAGAGCTAGTGGGTATGCCGATGATCCAGAAAAGGCCAGAAGAGACGTTCAAAGTGATGATAGAACTATAATCGCTTATGGTCGCTCATTTATCGCCAACCCAGATTTACCAGACAGATTAGAGAACGACTGGCCCTCAAATGAGTACCATAGAGAAACCTTCTACGTTGGTGGTGAAGTTGGGTATACTGATTACCCAGCTTATGACAAGAAATGAACTGTACCTACTTAACAGTTGGTATGATTAGATGAAATAAATGTATAAAATGATAGAATAGAACGTGACTTAAGTGAAATACCAAATGAATTGGTGAACTAAGTAACCCCAGGTATACAGAGGTATGTAGTACATGCTCATCACAATAGATACCAAGTTGGTTCCATAGAATCCACGGCTTATTCCCAATGCGTCGAGGCTCTTTATCTTCAATCACGTCAACTATCATGGATTATTTATTGTTAGCTTGACACATTATGATACAAGCCTTTTCGATCCCCGGCTTATTACACTTGGTGCTCAAAGACACACCACAAACTGAGAAAACTGGTGATATTGTAGCACCACCAATAGCAATAATAAGACTCCTACTAATGTACACAAATACTGTTAAATATATCCACAAATCATGAACTGATGGATAAACTCTTCAATTGTGGCTCACAAGCGGACCTCAAATCTTGAAACCCACTTTGTGCTGCCTCCGAACATCAATCAGAAGACCAAAAGAGCACTTTACGAACGGCTTCAACCATTTTTGAGTATATAAAAATCTCGAAGAGCCCTTGGTCCATCGTATGAACCTCTTTGATGAATCACTGCTCTCAACAAGATGTCAGATAAGTCCATAGCCAAATCGGATGCAGACCTGCAGGTTGACCAGATCAATGAGAAATACCTAAGATTCCACATCCCTGAGGATCTAGCTCAAGACCTGACAGAAGAAGACCATCAGTTTCTTGAAATTAAACAGGTCACACAAAGATGGTACCAATGGTTTGCTAAGACTGATACAAAAGATGAAAAGAGGTTAATCATCAAGCTGGACTTACTCATCCTTATATACTTGTTCTTATCGTCTTTTGTCAAGACACTGGACTCTTCAGCTGTCACATACGCTTATGTGTCTGGGATGAAAGAGGATTTGAAGATGTATGGTAACCAACTGACATATCAATCGTCTTGTTATATGGCTGGGTTCATTGTTGGTCAAATTCCATTAACTCTGCTTGCCACCAAATTACCAATCCATCTATACCTACCAATCATGGATTGCGTTTGGGCCATTTTCACATTAGCACTGTTCAAAATCACAAATTATCATCAGTTGTACGCATTGAGGTTTTGTATTGGACTTTTGGGAAGTTTCTTCTTCCCAACTTGTCAATACATCTTGGGGTCTTGGTATACAAAGAATGAACTGACCAAGAGATCCGCATTGTATTTTTGTGCTTCACAAGTTGGTGGAATGGCCGCTGGTTATATCCAGGCTGCAGCTTATAAGCATTTGAATGGGCTTCATGGCTTGAAAGGTTGGCAATGGCTTTATATCTTGGCTTTTATAATCACCATTCCTATTTCCTTATATGGTGTCTTCACATTACCTGGATTACCGGAAAATTGTCATTCCAAGGTATTAAGTGCTAAAGAGGTGAAATTGGCAAGATTGAGAATGATTAGAGAAGGTAGGTCTTCAAAGGATGAGTTCAATTCACAGATTATCATGAAAATTTTGAAAGGCTGGAGATTTTGGATTCTTGTTATATTTGCAATTTTCTTCTCTCAAGCAGATGGGATTAGTTCCAATAGTGGATTATCACTATGGTTGAAAGCTGAGGATTATTCGGTTTATCAAGTGAATACCATCACAACTGTCATTCCTGCTGTTACGATCTTCTTTTCGTTGTTGAATGGAATAATAGTGGATAGTTGGAAAGATTCACATCCATATATCATTGGCTATGTTGCCGTGTTGAACTTGATCTCAGGAATCTTGTTAACCATCTGGGATATAAGTAGAGGCGGGATCATGTTTGCATTTTTCCTTTCAGGTACAGCTGATAGCATTGCAGCTGTATTATATTCTTGGGCAAATACCATCTGTTCAGAAAATGCTCAAGAACGTGCTTTAACTCTAAGTACAATGAACACATTGGGTAACACGTTTAGTGTCTGGGTTCCATTATTTGTTTGGAAGACTGTGGATGCTCCGAGATACTTGAAAGGTTATGCTTATAACATTGGGCTGGATGCCATGATGTTAATACTTTTAGTACCATTGACGATTCTTTATAGAAGGAGCTTGACAGATAATGAAACACCAGATGAGGAAGTTGAATCTATAGAATAGAACTACAATAAACGACTAAAATCAATTCATTTCAACTAAAAAAGCCACTTGTATCCAACCAAAAACCTGAAACTTTTTCCTTCTATATCGTAACATCATTAACTTTTTTGTGTAGAAGATGCGGTAAAAATGTGAACCAGCTCATTCCTAAACCAACTTCTCAACTTCTCTGTTTCTCAAGCTTCTCACCAGATCTCTATAGTTATTTCTGATCTTCAAGCTTTGGCTATATCTAGAGCCACTATTGAAATTCGTGGCCTTGTACATCGTGATTGATTTAGTTCTTTCACGACTCAAGGATCTATCCTCATCATAGAAGATTGGATTATCGAAATTGATCAAATTTGGCTTTGGTTTATATGTTTCAAGATGTTGACCTGTTGCTCTGTTGAGCGATTTGCAAGTGAGCATAAGGCTATAAGTTGTAGATTGATCACAAAACTTGACCAACTCTGTTGAAACAACTTCTGTGGGTAACTTGTCTAGCATCCTTGTGCGAGTATTGATGGTGCTTTATTTGAGCGAAAAAACAGCAGTGGAAGCCTCTGGAGAACAGTATGAGCCATGACAGGAATTTAAATACATATTGGCGTTGAGCTCTGCATATAAAGTCTCGAGAAACACAATCAATTCTGATTCTCGGGTGTTTATACACAAAAAGATCTTTTTTTTTTCGTTCTCGGACAAGTTTAGATCGATTCGATAATTTTGATTGGACGTGTTGAGATGGCAGATGATGGGAAGTACACTAAAGGTACCCAAATCTATATTATAACAGCTTATACCTGTCAGCTTTATACCTACAGCACTCATTCACATAGTGTATGTCTCCTACAATAGTAGTATCAAGTGCCCCAGAGAGTGTCCTTACCATTCTTCATAATAGAATTTCGCGAAATGGTTTTGTAAGTTGATCTCAACGGTTTAATCAAAGATGAGATCTTTGAATCATTGTAGAGGTTTTCTACGAATGAGTTTAATGAAGACAGACGGTGTATTATGATTAGATATTAGTGATGAGAAAGAGAAATTCTTGGGCACTGGAACCGCGTGCTGATGCTTTGAGCAGATTGTGCAGTTGTGATATGAAGTATGCAAAGCGATTAATGTGAATATTGGAAAAATGAAGCTCTATTTCCATTCCAACCATTTTCAGGAAGGTAATTCTCTTGTTGTTCGATGTTTAAACTATTCCATTTGGCACGTTTTGTCTTATTTCTGAATAGATAATAAACTTTTGTGAGGATCAATAGCACAATAAGAACAATAACGATGATGAATAATTTTAACGAACCATTTTTCAAATTGGGGAATTGACTAGTATTATAAATGGTTTTGGATATCATGAACCCACCATCAACAAACATCATGAACAATGCTGCAGAAATGGCACGTTTACCAACACTTGCTGAATTTCTTGAAACCCAAGCCTGTAAAGTGGCAATGATATTTGGAGCTCCTAGGGCCAAAATAACAACAGCATATGATCCATATTTGTCTGTCAAGGTTCTGTTCCAAAAAGTCATGACTGCAACTAATGGTACTTGCCAAATTGCGAAAAACACTAATGATACCAGAGATCTTTCCTTTAAAACTTCTGATATTTTCGTAACAGGAGTTATGAAAATCATTAAAATGACTCTCCAAATAACGGTGAAGCTATATTTCGCTATGGTTTGATGAATAGCACTCCATTGTCTCAAGACAAGTAGTAGATACGTTTCATACGTGCTATATGGGATGAATGCAACCAATCCAATGAAATATAATGGATATAGATCAATGTCAATGATGGATTTAATGATTTCTCCAATGGAAGGGAAGCTTTGATTGTTACTTGTCCCCTTGGAAGGATCATCTCTTAGGATGCTATTGACTTGAATTCCCCTTTGAGCTTCCGTTAAAATATCACGTTGCCATTTCTTCCTTTGAGACAATGAAAAAGGTAGGAAAAATGCACAAATAATTGTTCCAACTAAAGTAACAAGCCCTTCTATTAAGAACATGAATCTCCAACCTTCCATAATCCAAGGTCCCGGTGTTAATTCAATTCCTACAAATGCAAAGATCAAATAACCGGTAAAGATCTCAGCAAGACTTCTTAAAAACCAAAGACAAGCCAATCTCATTGCTAATTGGTCTGCAGTATAGAAACAAGATAGGTAAAGAACAACACTTGGAATGAATCCAGCACCAACAGCACCCATAGCGGCTCTTAGACCAATAGCTGACGAAGTTGAATTAATAGCTGCATTACAAGTACCCAATACGCAATATAAAGCCAAAATAACAGGCAACCAAATATCAGGTCCAATTTTCTTTGCAATCAAAACGGAAGGAATGGCAAATACGATTTGACATGCTGTTTCCACCCATTGGATGATGATTAGATCATTTGTCACAGTCAATGCAGGTCCAAAAGATGGGTTCCCTGAGCCAAAATATCTTGTTGTATCCTTAAAAGAACTACCATCATTGAAGTTCCTATAACCTTGATTCAAATCATAAGAATAAATCTTCATATCAACATCATATGGCATATTACCCCTAACAGCGTCATTGAAGTTTCCCTTATTGATGAAAAACCCAAACCACATGAAAGAGATAACCATCATCACGGTGACGTTTAATTTGGTTAATAATTTGTTTTCTTCTTTTTTCGTCCATCTTAATTGAGGGTTATAATATAGGACGTTTTCATAGTTTGCATTGGAATAAGTGTTGAGCCAAAATTCTGAAGCGCCAGGGTCTAAGAATGGGTTGGTATTATCATGCTTCTCAAGATCGTGATTGTCAGTTTCTGATTTGGTCAGCTGGGCATCTGTGTTGATTGTGTCCTCGTTGGAAACACGTTCATGTGTGTTGAACAGTCTTGACATGGTTTAATGTATTTTGTTGGAGTATTATTGTCTATGATGTATGAATATTAACTATGGGAAGCTCCAACTCTTATATACAACTAGAGATCTGTATACATTGTGCAATTATGCGAGATACGTGATACTTTGGTGCAGATCCTATCTGTTTTTAGATCATTCCTAACACTATAGCCAATATTCTGATGACCTTTAAACATTTGCGCACAACGTTAATAGGTTGTTATAATCGAGATCTCTAAGCACAATGAAGTAATGAAATCATAAATCAGAGATAAAGTACGTCGCGTTTACGAGGGCTAGGGGTCCTTTCTGCAGCCAATAAGAGACAAGAGAACAGCTTGGAATGGCTTAGCAATGGCGAGCTCCGCTACTCTTAGCACATTGGCCATCATCTTTGCTCTTCTAGTGGAGGATCTCCAGACTGACTACAGATATTGGCAGAAACACGGGTCTCCAGACCCTGTGCAATCTTTGTAAGCGGAAACGTTGTCTGTGCTTTAAATAGAAACTTCAGTTGTACAAAAGGTGTGAAAGTGCTGATGATGATGTATGTTAGTTGTGGCTGTTCATAGTTGTATAGATGGCTGTCTTGACTTGTTTCCGGTAGAGGTGTATTGCTTGAGCTCAAGAGACACCGACAAAGGTTCTCAAAGTGGAGCTGCGCGCATCGCAGAATAATAAAGGAAGTATCCCTAGATAAAGGAGATGAAGGTGTTGCGAATTCATTTAATCAGATAATATCAAGGCTGGTTTATCTAGTCTCTCCTTCACATCATTTGGAAAGAAGCAGAGACTCAAATCAACAAATCACATAATATGTCCACAGTCACTATCCGCCCTGTTGTCGAAACAGACCATGACGAATGGTTCAGACTATGGAGATTATACTTGAAATTTTACAAAGCTAATCTTTCAGATGATATCAGTGAAACAACTTTCCAAAGGATTTTAGACCCCAATGTAAAAATGTGGGCTGCTCTTGCCATAGACCAAAACGGATCGCCAATTGGTCTTGTCAATTATTTCAGTCATATACAAACATGGGACATAAAGGATAAAGTTTTGCTGAATGACTTGTACGTTGATGAAGATGCAAGAGTGAAAGGTGTTGGTAGGAAATTAATGGAATATGTCTTTGGTCATGCTGAAGAAATGGGTGCGTCTGAAGTGTATTGGAACACCGATAGGACAAATCATAGAGCACAATTGCTATACACAAAGCTTGGTATTGAAAAGGGCAAGAATACATACAAAAGACCTCTATAGCTATTACAATATAATTACAACATAATCATATACATCATATTTGATCTTAGGCTCTGAATCTTTTTTTCCCCAAGTTTGCAGATTCCGATTTCCCTTGTGATAATCTCCATTCATTTTGATCTTTAGCAAATTTATTAAACAATGGTACAATTTTTTCATTTTTTCTTTTGGAGTTTTGTCCAGGATTTTTATTAATTTCGAAAAATTCAGGTGAAGTTTCAACTAACCATTGTGGTTCAATTTGTGTAACATGAACTAAATATTCTTTTGTTGTGTTTAAAATTGAATTATAAACAACATATTGTGGACTATTACGAGCCGAACTGGATGGATGAATATAAACTTGTGTCTCTTCAGCAAGCGTCTTATAACCTTCTTGTTGATCTCTTTTAGCAACATTTTTGAAAAACCCAGAACAGAGTGCTTTCCTAACTGCATTTGTATTAGCACCACAACTAATGATTGGATATTTGAATCTTTTGAAAATTTGAACCAATTGCTTACGCACATCTTGTGCTCTTTTCAAACTTCTCTCTTGGATGAAATTTTCCTGACACCACTGTCTCGAGTAATCATTGTTCACCCATGCGTTATAAACGTTCAAATATGTTAAATGATCACCATGTGGGTGATGGAATCTCGCTTTTTTCTTATCAGCCAATTCTTGTTGTTGTTTAGGTCTATGGAAAATATTTGGGGTGGATAATACAGCAAAGATGGTGATCATTTCATCAGAGCATTTGTAATGGATTGATTCAATCAACGTTTTGGAGATTGTTGGATCTGCAGGTATATTGACAAGGTTTCTACCTATTGTGGTGATTCTTGATTCATCATCAACAGCTTTTAAATAATATAATTCATTCAATGACAATAATATCGAGTCTGTCGATGGCGGATCCATAAATTGGAAATTCAATAAATCATTAATACCAATAGCTTTCAACATTAATATAACATTACTCAGATTTTGTCTTTGAATTTCAGGAATGGTATTGGGCAACATTTCATTCTTATAGGCAAGTTCAGTGTATAATCTGAAACATTTCCCCGGTCCTGTTCTACCAGCTCTACCAGCTCTTTGATTTGCCTGGGCTTGTGAGATTGGTCTAACTGTAAGAGAATCCATCCCCAACTTTGGATCATAAGCATTGATCTTGGAAAACCCTGGATCTATCACATAGAAAATTCCATCAATAGTAAGTGACGTCTCGGCAATATTTGTTGCCAATATAACCTTTCTTGAACCTTTAGGTGTTGGTTCGAAAATTCTTGATTGGATCTCTGAAGGAAGTGCAGAATAAACAGGAAGCACAATAAGCTCAGGAACAGACGGGCCCAATGCTTTCATTCTTTCACTTAAAACTTGCGAAGACGTTTCAATTTCTTCCTGACCTGTCAAAAACACCAATATATCACCTTCTGGTTCCGATACATGGATTTGTACAACAGAATCTAATGCAGCAGCTAAATAATCTAGCTCTGGTTCTTTTGTATACAATATTTCAACAGGGAATGTTCTACCTGGAATTTCCACAATGGGACAATTATTAAAATACCCAGAGAATTTACCAGCGTCTAAAGTAGCCGACGTGACAATGATCTTCAGATCTGGTCTTCTCAAAGCTGCTTCTTTGAGTAAGGCGAAAAGAACATCAGTGGCAATTGTTCTTTCATGCGCCTCATCAAGCATAATGACTGAATAATTGGTCATATTGGGATCAATCAAAGCTTCACGTTGCAACATACCATCTGTCATATATTTGATCTTTGTACTTGGAGAAGATGTATCATCAAATCTAACAGTATAACCAACTTCTTGACCAACTCGACATCCAACCTCCTCGGCAACTCTTCTCGCAACGGATTGTGCAGCAACTCGACGTGGTTGTGTACATCCAATAACACCGTTTTGGGAAAACCCATCTTCATGGAGATATTGTGTCAATTGTGTTGTTTTACCAGAACCAGTCTCACCAACAATAACAATAAATTGATTATCTCTCACCGCTTGCATTAAGGTTGATCTCATTCGGAAAACTGGTAAGGATTCTCTTTGCTCTTTCATACTCATGTTTGTTCTCTTACCATATGAAATATTCTTATCCTTCCTAGGCTGCCATTCTTCAGCCTTCTCTTCTTCAGTACGAACCTCTTCTGTAATAGGATCGTCATTTTTAGCCTTGGCATTTCTTTCTTTTAGCTTCGCTTCTCTTTTCTCTTTCATATCTTTGATCTTTTGTTCTCTTCTCTCCTTAGCCAATGTAGACCCACTCATTGCCTGTCTGTTCAACGAACCTTCTGGTAGTTTGACAATTTTAGCGGGTGCTAATTTTTCAGTCTCTATATTCATCCCTGCTAAGAAAGGTGGAACAGAATGCTTCAATTCAACATCGATCTCCTGAGCCGCTTTTGGTCCATCATCATTATCATCAAGTTCGTGATCCTCTTTGTCTAGATCAGGATAGTCTTTGACAGAAGCTGCACCAGCCGCAATAAGCTGACGAATTTCCCATTTTTCAGGTGAAGTCATTCTTCTTTTAACATTAGCAGTTGTACTAACATGTAATTCTCTACCTCTGTTCCCATTATGAATGAATGGCTGGATTGATTCACCAGTTACTTGATCAACATCCTTCATCGATAATCCAATCCTTCCGCCTTCCACTTTTGTCACTTTGACGTAAACCTCTTGATCTCTTTTAAGAACATCTGAAGGGTGATTTATTCTAGATCTATCGATCGCTGATATATGGACTAGACCATCCACTCTTCCTCTGACGCCATGTATTCTCACAAATGCACCAAAATTCGTCAAATTCATCACCCTCCCACTGTATATCTTATCCCTTAGCACCTCTTCATCCAATGGACCTCTATCTCTAAAGCCTGGTTTCCTATTCATCCTAGACGGGCTTCTAGATCTATCGCGTGAGAATGAATTTTTAACATCTTCGTCTTCTTGTTTGCCAAAATCTTTCCATTCATGTAATAAATGTTCCCCATCGTAGTCTTCTTCTTTCTTGATTGTGTTGTAGTCATTGGGTAGAGATAGAACATTTTTCAATTGTGGATCTGCCTCTTGCTTAGGTATTACCGGACCTTGCTCATTTTCTTGCTTCAGTATTGTAGTTGTTTCACTTTTCAAGCCTTCTAAGGATGAGTATATCGATTTCACAAAGTCAGCAGAAAATTCAGCACCCATCTCTTCAAGCGATGACTTAAATTCTTCTAACGAAGTGGAATCATCGTGTAGGTTCACCACGAAATCAGCAACCTCTTCCTCCTCAGCACCTGATTCTTGAAGTATAAGACGTCTGATATCTGCCAGAGACGAGCTTGACATGTTTTAAATTGATGCCCTGACACTGTCGTTTTGATGTATGTGGTGGTTATTTTGGCAGTTGGATTCTTTCAAATTTGGCAGAAACGAAGTTTTGTATATCGCTTAGTCATCAGAGTAAACAAGATGCTACAATTTTATTGTCTTTGAAGGTCTAACGGTTACACTATTGGGCGATACAGAGGCACCGTGGGTTAAGCAGATTCAAATTCGTTTATTATCTCAAAAATATCGTACAGCATTTCTGTCTAAGCACTACCCTTAGATTTCAACTTCTCTTATACCATCCTTATCAACAACTTTGACCTATTTGCCATTAGTTAGTAAAATATTCATAGTATAGTTGCGGGTTTAGTTAACACTTACGTAGACACCTTTGAAATCAATTGGCATTCTTGTCTCAAGTTCTTTTAGACATTGTTTCAATAAGTCCAATCCTTCTTCCGTGGTGAAATCTGGTCTATAGTGGCGATCTAATAATGAAAATGTATAGAATGCGGCATAACCATGAGCAGCATATGGCAATTCAGCCTTAGTACCTAGATAATCTATCCAATTCAATGATGGTTCTTCTTTCTTTTCGTCATAACCACCAATCAATACTTGAACTTGGTATGGTTTCTAATATTGCACATTAGTATGTCTTCAAGGGAAATCCAAAATAGGTTGATACTCACTCTTGATCTAATGGATTTGGCTAGTTCGTTTCTAGTGAAGCTTGAAATTGCTTCAGGACTCAATTCATAATTTTCACGGATCCCATATAATTGTATATTGGCTTGAATGTACTCTGCAAATTGGACTAAAGAAACTTGTTAGCGATCGTCACCAAAATGCTGAAATCCATCAATAGATAGCAACTCACCTGTATCACCAGATTCACCAGTGTATGCTATTAGTGCATGTTTACTCAAAGCTCTTGTTTTGTCATCATCGGCCTTCAATATTGAAATACCTCTAGTGGCAGCTTTTGAAGTGGCAATAATCACTGAATCTCTCACTTTGATACCCAAAATAATATCCATTGTGACTGTATTTTTCTCTATTCAATTGTGATTCGTGTGGACTAAAGCAGAGGCTCAACAACAGATAAGATATACTGTCAATGGTGCTCCAATTGTTCAGACTGGAAACTGGGATCTCGTCGTCTTTGTCACTTCCTTTCGTTTCTTAACGCTGTTTTCGAATTTCTCGAAGCAAAAAATGGATTATGTAATACTCCCATTTTTTTGTGGAGTGCTCTTACCATGGATTCTTCACCATCGCGAAACCAATACGCGTCTCTGGATTTATTATTCTTTGGATAACCATATTTGTCTTTAGTGCTAGCACTTTGGGAAGCGTTTATACTAGCTGAGTTATACCACGAGAGACATGCCGGTGTTTCAAAATGATATGGTAGGTACTCTTCAGCAGCCATCTACCTCATCAGCATCATCATCACCAATAAATCCCAACATCTCCTCCAGAAATAAAGACTTGATTTCATCTCCAACACGCCCTCCATTGATTCCTTTGACTGAAAGTTTTGAAGACAACCATGACAACCTAATAGGTGATGATTCAAGAGATGATCTCTCTAGACTAATCAAGAAACCCGTGGCACAAAAAGTGGAGGAAACAGTTTCTCAAAGCAAAACACCATCTTCTTCCGATATGCTATACTACTATGAAAGATTATTACCGTTCAGGTACATTTTCCAATGGTTAAACCATTCACCAAAACCACAACCAGATTTCACAATGAGAGAGTTTGCATATGAATATAGATCAGGTGCCTACCAGCGTTATAACTCATTTGGATCGATGGAAGAATTCAAACAATCCGTTTTGAAAGCTAATCCTACAAGATTCGAAGTTGGTGCTGTGTATGCAGTTAACCCAAAGGATAGAAAAACACTACCCAAAACAGCCATGAAACCACTGGAAAAGGAACTAGTTATTGATATTGATCTAACAGATTACGATGATATTCGTACATGTTGTTCCAAAACTCAAATTTGTACTAGATGTTGGAAATTCATCACAGTAGCTACCAAAATCATTGAGCAAGCATTGAGAGATGATTTTGGATTTGAACATCTTGTTTGGGTCTTTTCCGGTAGACGTGGTGCACATTGTTGGGTCAGTGATAAAAGAGCAAGAAATTTGGAAGAACCAAAGAGAAGGGCTATTGTGGAATATCTTGACGTTTTGAGAAACAAAGGTAACAAGAGATTGAACATACGTCGCCCATATCATCCACATATTGAACGCTCTTATGAAACTTTGAAACCAGAGTTCTTAGACATTATATTGAAAGAACAAGATCCTTGGGCGGATGACGACAAAGCAGAGGGTTTGTTGAGTTCATTACCAGATAAAAACTTGAATGATGCTCTACGTAAATTATGGAAATCTTACCCTGGAAGATCAAGTATACAGAAATGGAAAGATATCGATGAAACTGCAAAAAAATTAGGAACTAAATCATTCAATTTCAAAACTGTCGTGGAAGCTAAACAAGATATCATTCTAGAAACTATGTACCCGAGATTAGATGTCGAAGTTACTCGTCAAATGATCCATTTGTTGAAATCGCCATTTTGTATCCATCCAGGTACAGGGAATGTATGTGTTCCTTTCGATGCATCTAAGGTGTTTGATCCAACGAGTTCACCAAACTTACGTCAAATTCAAAGTGAAATCAACACATGGGAAATTGAACATCATGGAATTCCACAAGAAAGAAAAATACAGGATTGGGAAAAAACTTCGCTAAAACCTTATGTTGATTTATTTGCGAAGTTTGTTTCTGAAGTTATGAAGGCTGAAAGGGGAACCAAACGTGAACGTGATGATAATGAGGAAGATCTAGAATTTTAGACATGTATAGTATTGTATTTATTTTAATGGGTAAACTAATCATAAGTTAATAAAAAAAGTGTATACTTAAAGTAACAGAATCAATTTAATCAAAGCATGGGATAAAACTAGCAAGGCATGAAAGCCAACTAGTTTCTTCAGCTCTCTTTGCGTTGATGTTTCTAACGCTAATACTTTGATGACCATCTTGATGATACCACTCAAGAACTTTAGAATCTTCATCAACAATAAACTTTCCAGAAGTCACAGTGATTTCATACTCATCTGATGGGAAATGCCAGCCAGGAAGGTATATACGAGTTGGTAAATCACTGACGTTTTTGCCCTTAATACTCAAAGTGTATTCAACATTAGCTAGGCTAAATTCGGCATCAATGAAGCCACCATTAATAGCTAATGGATATGGTCTTATGATGGAATCAACAGCTCTTAACCCGGAACTGCTTGGATATTGAGCGTCGAAAGTACTTTGCTGACTCTTCAATTGTGATGATGTACCTGTCAAAGTCCCCGTATCTGAATCAAAATCAGTGACGCTTGTAGAGTGTTCCTGAAAATATGGATTTGCTTTCCCTTTACTAAATAAGGTTGAAGCCTGTGACAAGCTCTTATTGTCTTTATCGTCATCTTTGGACCAGAAGGAAAAATCTTCATTATTGAATTCATCACCCCATTCATGACTGTTTTGTGCGGTATAAGTCCACCAGGAATGTGAAAGGTTGCTTCCTTCTAAAGCGAATCCTAAAGCATCTAACGCACTTGTTTGAGATGAGAAATCATTATCATCATAAGCTTTCTTATCATCCATATCAAAAGGCATGCCGATCTCAGTGAACATCACAGGTAATTCAATTCCCAAGTTCTTCTTACTCTCCTCGGCCATTTCATGTAGTTGACTTTTAAAACTTTTTCTAATATTACTCTCCCCTAAAACAATACTGAAAACTGGATTTGAATATTTTCCTCTCATTATACCCAATGTATCTGCATTATACTTCCGATTCCAGCTCTTGAACATAAGCGACATCCCATCGTAGTAATGAGGGCTGAAAACTGTGTTCTTGTCAACCAAATTTGTCCCAGAAAGCTCTGGTGGTATTTCAAGCGGTGGCGATTGGAGAAATATCAATGTATCGGGCAAAATATTTCTTATGGCTGATCTGTAACTTCTATAAAAGTTCACAAAGTATTCGTTAATGAAATAATGTTCATCTGCAACTTTGCCATTCGATTGATCAACCGAAAAATAATCCGGTTTTACTAATGTTGTGGTTTCAGAGTCCCAGACTCCGTGCTGCTCCCAGATACAACGCCCAAGTTCCCATTCATCACCTCTTTCAAAACCATAATGCTTATCATAAGTGCTGTCTGATAGCCAAGCAGTTGTGCCCTTCGGATCGATAAGTTTTGTGCCAATCTTCTTTGGACCGAAAATTGAGATTTTATATTCATCAACCTCTGTTGGAATACCTGCTCCCAATTTCAGTGATTGATATATTGTTGGACATGTACCAACTCTTAGGTTCAAACTATCAGGAATTTTGTCAGCATCGGGTGTCCCTATATACCCCGGATTTGGTTCATTGACAGTCTCAACACCTATGAGCGTTTCGTCCAAAAGCTCTGGCGCGTTTTGTTTGATTTTTTGTACGAGATATGCAACACTATTGGTGAAATGATCTTGAAGATAATCTTGAATATTGACACCGTTTATTATAGCTTTGGGAGCAAATTGTTTTCCTGCAAAGAAAAGAGCAAATAGCGTACCAGCAACTAATCGTTTATAGTTGGTACTCCATATCATCTTTGGATAATTTTCTGGATCATCAGGATAATGATTATGCAATACAGCAGCTTCTGTTTCAGCAAAATGTTTTGGGTCAAACCCAGCAGCATATAAAGTCCACAAGGGTGCTCCATCACCACCAGAGAATCTTGACCAAACATCCTGATGAGGGTCCAAATAGACATAAAGGCCGCCAACTTCTCGAGCTACTTTAAGAATATCTATAGTGTAATTGATGAAATCTTCGTCGTATTTGCCAGGCCCTTCATGTTCAATTGCCTCCCAGGTGAAAATGTATCTGATACTGTTGTAACCTAGGCTCTTGATCCTGTTGAAATGTTCCCTTGCCTCGTCTAATGGGAATGGCTTACCAACAAACGAAACGTGATCACCATCATAAAATACATTTTCATGACCTTTCAAATGTTTATGAGTTGGGAAATATGGTCTTGCTGGAAATTTGGCACCACCATCTAAATTGATTCCCTTAAGCTGAACTACTCTTCCTTGCTCGTCGACAAATGCTCCTTTCCCATTCGTTGTGATCTTCCCACTCAATAGAAACATTGTGAGTCAATATAACTATGTGCCCTTTTAGCTGTCTAAGACTGGAACAACAAACCAATTCCTCTAGGTCAAGAACCCCATAATGTTATCTATAAAGCGGTAATGGCGCAAGGACCAATTATGCCATCTCCCAGATCCGAGGTGCTCGTGATTATGTCATAGCTTCAAAGTGAGCCGGAACTGGGACAGACAAAAAAATTTAAAGCTCATCTATACCAGAATCTCTAACATTACTAATTACAAAATCTTTGACTTTCCAGGAATTATAGATAGTAGAAGATAAAGTATGAGTGACGAACAAGAGGAATTCATTGGTGTTAACGAAGTTGATGAAGTTTATGAGGGTGGAAACAACGAGCCAGAACCAATAAGTGACGATGAAGATATTGAGGAAATCCAGCCAGAAGAGCAAGAAGGAGATGAAGAACAAGAATATGTCGAAGAAAAATTAGAGATTGATATGTCCAATAATTCATGGGGATATTTTGATAAACATGAAGACTCTGTTTTCACTGTCTTTACACACCCAACTTTACCATTGGTTGCCACAGGGGGAGGTGATAATTTGGTCTACTTATGGACTAGTCACTCCCAACCACCAAAATTCGCACAACAAATCAAAGGCCACAAAGAATCAATCATCACTGGTGAATTCACGAGCGATGGTGAATTTCTAATAACTGGTGATATGGCTGGTAAAATCATGATACATCAAGCACACAAGAAGGGTCAATCTTGGAAATTATTTGGTGAACTGGAAGAAACTGAAGAAATTGTATGGATTAAAGTCCACCCTAAACAACCAGTTTTCGCCTTCGGTGGTGCTGATGGTTCCGTTTGGGTTTATCAAATCACTCCAAATGTTGAGCAAATAATGAGTGGGTTTGCTCATCAATCTGAATGTACTGGTGGTGTTTTCGTCAATACTGATGATCTGGATACTTTACATTTAGTTACCATCTCCACAGATGGCTCAATTGTTGGCTGGAATGCTTTCACCGGTCAAGCTGAATTCAAATTATCTGAAACAGAGTTTAGAGGTCAACCTTTACCATGGATCACTATCTCTCATCAAGGAAGTTCAAATATTCTAGCTGTTGGTTCTAATGAAGGTACATTGGCTATCATAAATGTAACAAATGGTACCGTGTTGACTACATTTAGAGTTGTTGAATTGAAAGAAGATCAAGATGAATTAGACGCAAGTATAGAAACTATTGCATGGAATGATAACCATTCCTTATTAGCATTGGGTCTCGTCTCTGGTGCTGTTATTTTATTCGATACAAAAGCATGGAGAGAAAGACATTCGATTGCCTTATCAGATGCTGTCACAAAATTACAATTTGTTTCAGGAACTCCATACCTGGTTGGTTCATCCATGGAAGGTAAGATATATAAATGGGATTCAAGAACAGGTCAAGAATTATTTGTCGGTGTTGGTCATAATATGGGTGTTCTTGATTTCGCTGTCATTGAAAATGGTACAAAGTTGATCACTGGTGGTGATGAAGGTGTTTCTTTATTATTCGTCACTCCACAATAGGATTCATAATATTAAATACAAGTCATTAGTAAGTCACAATAATTTCTGCTGTAGTTCTCTTGTTTTTCAGTAAATTTACGACAGTTTAGTGATCGGTCTAAAATCTCGGCTTTCGGTTAGCACACTCCATCAACACTCCGAAATTTTCTCGAATCTTCCAAGGCTTCACTAATGTGTCAAAAAGGTTCTAGCAAATTCCAACATCTCACTAATGAAGTGGCGAAAGATGAAGCTGAGCTCAAGTATAAAAGAGAGGTGATTTTCTTTTGAAATGTTGAACGTTCCATTAAGTTTAGTACATCATCAAAACATTGATAACATATTTCAACACAGACATTTACTTTCCAAAGATGCTTTCATTTGACTACTCCCCAAACTCATTTTACTCAAACTCATTCATGACTCCACAAGTTTTCAGACAGCAATTTGTTTCTCCACGCTGCTCCGGACATGACTGTCATCGTCCTTCCAGAATTGTCAGATCAAGATCCTATCAACCAAGACGTTTCCATCAACAACATACTGGTTACGATTTGGGAAATTTGTTGAACCAGCTCATTCAACAAGAGGAAGAAGAGGTTCAACCAATCCCACCTAAGCCAGAAATTGCATACAAAGTGGTGAGAACTCACGATGTCTACCAAATTCAAATCTTTAAGGATGGCTATGATTTTAACAACTACTCCATTAGCTACAAGATTGTTGGTCATGATGCTTTCATTCACATTGAAAGTGAAGCTGATGAATTTTCCAAAACTTTCAAATTCGCCAACAATGCAATTGACATCTCCAATGTTACATGGAAATTAAGAGACAATATTTTAGCTGTAACAATTCCAAGAGTCCATGAAAAGTTTGTTGTTAGACCAACTATGAAGAAAGTTTTAAGAAATGTTACTCAAAATGAACCTGTCGCTCCTACAATCCAACCAGCAACCCCAGTTGAAGAGCCAAAAACTCAAGATTCTCCAAAACCAAGAATCATCTCAATTCCTATCGAAATCAATTCATCAGATGAGGAAGAAGTCGCAATAACCCCAAGATCAACAAGATCAAATTCATTATCTTCAGATACAGATTCCGTTAGAACAAGATCAGAGTCAGAAGCAGAATTGGACCATGATAGTGAAGGTGAGCCTTCTTCCAAATTACCAAAATTGAGAAGAAGAGTTAGTATTGAAGAAGTTGAGGATGAAACTTTACACATGACTAGTGATTTAGATTAGCCTTGTTAATATGCAATATTGCTGCATTTTGCATCCATCTATTTGATTTTTAATTGTATAATATATAATACTATGTATTTTTAGTGATTTCTCATAATGATATATGACGGATATTTACGAATTTGTTTGATATAATTAACGTGGACATTAACCCAAAACATCAATCGAATAGTATATAATGTTAATTAATTGTTCTTTTGGCACATACTGTAAGGAAAAAAAAAAATTTGCTTCTTGGAAGATCGAGCTCCTGATGTTTCTGTGATTTGGTCAAAAATTGATTGATTTTTTTTTCTAAATCAAAATTGTTGATAAGCAAGAAAAAAAAGGAGGGAACCGTTCCCTCCCCCGAGGTTTTTCAAAATTAGCGCTAGGAACAGAGTTGATACGTTTATGATTAAAAATTACAGTTTCAGCATTCCAATATGATGAATATCAAAATTTCAAGAGAAGGCACAAAAAGCCAACCTATATATGTAAATAAGCTAATAAATTAACCAAATAAATAAACAATTGTTAAATTATGTATACGATACACCCCAAGATATAAAAAAGAAAAATAAAAACAAACCTAAAAGAATAATAATATTA